>APFE031184496.1:200373-263056 GCA_000404065.3 Pinus taeda | reverse complement strand
CTTGGAAATGATCCAAAACTTGTATGCAGACTTAAGAAGGCCCTCTATGGTCTTAAACAGGCTCCAAGGGCTTGGTACTATCATCTGGACAAATACCTTCATCAACAAGGTTTTTCAAAAGGATCAGCAGATAGCAATATTTACATAAAAATTGAAAATGACAAATTGCTAATACTTGTTGTGTATGTTGATGATATCATATTTGGCAGCAATAAAGAAGCTATGAGTCAAAAATTTTCCTTGGTGATGCAGAAAGAATTTGAAATATCCTTGATTGGAGAGCTAACATATTTTCTTGGTTTACCAATCCAACTAAATGAAGGCGGTATATTTTTATCTCAAACCAAGTACCTCAAGCAGATCTTGAAGAAATATGGGATGGAGGATTCGAAACCTGTATGTACCCCGATGGTGACAGGATGCAGCCTTAGCACAAATGATGACTCGGCAGCAGTGCATCAACCAACCTATAGATCTATGATTGGTAGTCTTCTCTATCTAACAGGAACCCGACCAGACATCATGCATGCAGTGGGAATAGTTTGAAGATTTTAGGCAAATCCAAAGGAAACTCATCTTCAGGCATTAAAGAGATTTTTCAAGTATCTTCACAGAACTCAAAACTATGGTCTATGGTATCCTAGAGATACAAATCTCACTCTTCATGCTTATGCAGATGCAGATTGGGCTGGAAGCTTGGATGACAGTAAAAGAACTAGTGTTGGTGCATTCTTTATGGGTTCCAGATTAGTATCTTGGTTCAGCAAGAAACATAGTTCAATTGCTTTATCTACAGCTGAAGTAGAATATGTGGTTGCTGCATCTTGTTGCACACAACTCCTTTCGATGATGCAAACTTTGCAGGATTTTCAAATCACTTGTACTCCACCTATCTCCATCTTATGTGATAATACAAGTGCAATCGGCATTTCAAAGAACCCAGTCATTCATTCAAAGACCAAGCACATACCAATCAAGTATCATTTTCTTCGGGAACAAGTGCTGGAACAAAAGGTCAAATTGGAGTATGTTCCCTCCAAGGAACAAGTTGCTGATATACTCACCAAACCATTTCCCAGGGAGACATTTGAATACCTCAGACAGAAGCTGGGGGTTTTTGATGCATCATCCTGTTGTTGAATCTTGTCTGTTGTACGCAGGAGGATACACGTACATTTGTCGGTCTATGTGGGTCGAATGGGTCTATCAGAGATTATCTAGCACAAGTTCAGGGGGAGCATATATTCTTCTAATGATGCATTGTTGGCATTATCTTAGAAGTCCTTGGTTTGATTTTTCAAGAGTTTTATGGCGAAGTGGATCAATGTGTGTTGGTCTGAAGGTTGATTCTGCTGATGATAGTTGTTCTTGTCCCTATGTCATGTACTTCTTTTCATATCAAGGTCATGTAACGGCCTATTTTGGTTTCCCCACTATGCCTGGGATGAATGATTTTTGTTTATCTTGTGTATTCCCACTTGGATGGGAGATGGATGTGTGTATGAGTCTTGATGATAGGAGGTTACTTATGATGTATGGAGTCATGTTCTTTCTTGTAGAACATCTTTTTGCAGACAGGATTTCAGCACAGAGCATATATAAAGGGGGAGCTCATTCAGATTTTTTAGCAAGTACTCAGGGGGAGTATGGTAGTCTTCCCCTTTGCCCTTGATGTCAAAGGGAGAGAGTGATTGGTTGTTGTTGCCATCAAGTCCAAAGGGCAAGGTTGTTGGCATTATGATACATATGTTGTACTTGATGGTGACCCACTCATCTCAGATGATAAATTATAGAGCAGCAAAGTTATTTTCTCATTCCACAAGTGCACAGATCAAAAGATGCGGTCATCGGAAGGTTGCACAAGAGAACCATTGAAAAGGTGCAGATATGTTTGCAGGTCTCCCGCACAAAAGGTGCGAACCTAAAATGCACCAACTTTCATGCAGAGAAAAAAGTGCAACTTATGTTTGGTCCATGGTATTTCGTCCGACGTTTTTGATCCTATGGTTTTGGTCCATGGTTTTGGCATCTAAAATATTGAACCCAGGTTTTGGATCCCTAGTATTGTTTCCCAATGGTTTTGATCCATGGTTTGAGTAAGGTCTTGACTATAAAAGGGAAAGGAGATCTTTTGGCAAAACACAAGGGTTGAAAATCTTAAGAAGAGCAAGATTTGAATTTATGATAATCGGTTGGTGAGACATAGTTGAATCTGAATCAAGGAGAAACCTAAGAATTATAAGTCAGATCTACTGAAGAGTTGGGATCCCTTTCACGCATGAACGAATCTGTGATTTCGACAGTCTGGGGTATGTTTGAGAATTGATAAACTGTCTAAATCTGGAGGTGTGCAGGAGCGGCAACGGCATAGTGCGAAGGTGTGCAACACTAGAGAAGAAGCAGGTGCGAAGGTGCGCAGTTGAATCGATGGAGCAGGTGCGGAGGTGTGCTGAATAGTAGACAGTGCAGGTGCGGAGTTGCGCAGACTCGTCACAGCAGAAGTGCGGATATCCGTAGGTTTCCTTCGGTGAAGTTGTAGACCTTTCTTGAAATATATTTTAGCTGTCTTTTATCTGTTTCTGCAGAGATCTGGGTTTAAATTGGTGTTTGGTTACTGGTGTTATTTTCTGGTTACTGCATTCTAAGAAGCTTTTGTTTAAAGGAGATTGGGTGATGCACATGTACTTGATGTTTTGGATCCAGTTCGAAAATTTATGAAATGTGGCCCCTCGAAGAAAAGAGAAGGTTGTAGCCTTCTGCAAGTTAGCATCTACATACTAGTATTTCAGCTAGTACAAGAGCTAAGGGGGTTGTAGCTCCCTTCCAGAAGAAGCTGGAAAACGAGAGAGGGTTGTAGCTCTCTGCAGGTTGCAGCCTGTGTACTGGTAAAAGACTGCACCAGTACAAAATCAATGTAAGAAGAAGTTTCTAATTGAAAGAAGATAGAGACAATATTGCAGCAGGTGGTTTTCACCCACATTGGGTTTCCACCTTACATCTTGTGTTCCTTGGTGTGACTGTCTATTTTGTGTGTTCTGCTCATTATCCTATGGTTCTCACATACAGATTAATGCAAACATCTAAAGAATAAATTAAATTATAAGTTTGGAAGGTATATGCAAGTTTCAATTGTCAGATCTGAAAATATTTGTATAAATTGATAAGAGTTTGATAACATTGATTCACCCCCCCTCTCAGTATTATTTCCAACAGCGTCATCTCAAGACATCTCTAATCTGGTAGTTAGGTTAGAATCTTAGCTTGTCATTATGCAATTGAAAAATCATTATCACATTCACAATCCAATCTTGTTACGTCATTGCTTAAGGGTACTACTGTTGGAATGTAAATTTGAGTTTATTAGATATGAACACATTCCTCGAGAATTTAATACAATGGTTGATTCATTAGCAAAGTATGTATTAGATTGGCATCTGTCTCATTCATTATAAGATTCATGCATGAAGGTAAAAATTTACAGAGTTAAAACTTTGCAAAAAACATTTACATCATAAAAAATGCCAATATATATATATATATATATATATCTATCTATCTATCTATATATATATATATATATAGCGAATCCAAATTTTTACATCAAAGAATTTCCCAAAACTTGGGTGTTTTTAAGTACAAAATGGCTATTAAGCCTCGTTATAAACACCCGTTGGCTATACCATGCACCTGCTAAAAGGGCCTACTGCTTATGAAAACTTAGAACAACTCTAGCTATCCTCCGAAGAGGAACCAAATCTTGCTCAGGCACATCGACGTGTGTCATTGCATATGAGCAGGAATCTCCCTCATGGGAAGTGGAGGAACGCCCATGCTCAGGCCTTCGAGGTTCCTCAGATCCTCACGGAGACTTTGTGCATCATCTCCCTCTTTGGCAACTGCTACTCCCATGCCAGCTCCAGGTAGTTGATTCCCTCGCCTCGCTTGGTGAGGCATGCCTGAATGTCGTACTAGTGCCACATCTGTGTCAAGAAAATGATTCATGTCAGTACTTGTTCATCCATAACAACAAAAACATTACTTAAATATTCAAAAGCTATAAAATAATTTAAGGTAAACTTAAAAAACCTTCTTACCTTAAGGCCCCCATTATGTACTAGGTGGCTGTATCAAGTCTAGATCTCTGGTAAAGTCCATGCCTTCATAGGCATAGTCATCAATCATCAAGATCTGACCACTGAGCCACTTGAATAAATCTTATTCGAAGAAATGTCGGATCAGTCCCCCTCTATTATAAGGATCGAGAGAGGCTCATCGCCCTTGCCTGGGCTCCCTTGGATCAAGTGTACTCACACTCATTTGCGGTCTCATGACGGGCACCCTCTTGAGTATAATAGACATGATGAGAGTACCATACCCAAAAGTCATTTGGGTACAAGTCTTGCATGCTGTCAATTTCGCCTTCAGCTGACAAAGAACTACCTCACACCAGTTAAATATATAAGGCTCGACACAATCAATAGCAAGCAGCAATTGAGCCTTCGTCACAACATGGGGACTCTTAGACCTCACCAAGGGTACGATCATCCACAATATGACCCTCATGGACCTAGACCCGATTCGCTCGATGGGGACCCTGTTGCTCACTAAACCACTCTCAAGTATGCAGTAAGTTTGGATCAAATCTAGGATGGATCGTGGATCTATCCTACCCCCTGTCAAGTTTGCTCGTGCATGTCTGCATGACAATCTAGACAGAAAATAGATACCATCTGTATCAATCGAGAGCTCATGACCCTTGATTCGGAACACCCCTTGCTGTTCATCCCAACATTGAATTATCCAGCTTAGGAGTTCTTCCTAAACTTTCATAAGGTCCAACCTTGCATAATTCATTAAGCCACAGCTACGCAGCACAAGTATGTATGATTGATCATTCCGCATTTGTATTTCTTGGCGATCATGAGTTCTTTCTATCCATAAACTCATGATGATGGATCAAAACATGCAAAAATCAACCCAAAAATCAGTAAAAATGGTGAAGAAATGATTGCTAAATCAGTTGCAAGGGTTTGGAAGTTCACTCATGAGCACTAACCCCCCCCCCCCATGGAGCATAGAGGGCTCACTAACGCATTTCTCCAGGTCGTAAAGGGTGTTTAACGCCCCTCTAGACCTAGAGGGGAGCGTTAGTCGCATTTAATGAGACAGGGCTTCCCCAAAGTCCAAAGATTTACCCCTAATGTAGCTGAAAAAAGTTAAGGAATGTAGGATAAGGGTTTTCCCATCTACCTCGAACAAACAGCAAGTTGAATAGTCGCTTGGATTGCTCGCAATTGTCCAGGGAAGATCTGATCCGCTTTCGCTCCAGAACACTCTCACAGCACTCAAACAATGCAAATGGTGAAAACGGAGTCTCAATAAACCTCCTTATAGTCACTCTAGAGGTATGAATTGTCTTAATCAAGTCATTGAAATACAAGTAGTTCATTTCCTATTCTATTTATCACACGCCATGTCGATATATTGTCAATATTACTCATGCTTTGATATAGGAATTTTCAGGGTTGAATTGCATAAATGACCATGTTTGATTCACTATGAGAACTTTCTTTTATGGGATCTTTTCTCACTCTTGAATCGAAAAATCCTCGAGTTTTCGTCACCGGCCTCGTAAAACGCCTACGACAACGATATGAGCGCTTTCTTTTTTGGGACTATTTCTTGCTCTTAAATTGAAAAATCCCTAATTTTTTCCCTTCTTCGGGCTCATTAAATCTGTGAAGAAGAGATGAGCAATTATTTTATCTCGTTTTCCTCGCTCATTAAACTGAAAAATATACCTCAATTTTTCTTCATTTGATTCATTAAAATTCGATGAAGATCTATTGATTTTTTCATCGCGTGACTCATTAAAATTTCACGATGAATATCGAGTTTACTCCGTCCGCTCGTACTCGTAACAAAATGAGGCACATGTCTATTGGGCGTAGCTTAATCACTTTCTCCGGACTCAGTAGACTAACTTACGGAAAATGAACTACGCTAGGTATACTATTAAACCTTTTTCGTAACCGGTTAACAAATATGAAAAAGAGACCCCCCTCGAGTTGCTCTTAGCGATCTTTTCAGACTCTCTAAATATGAAAAGACCACTGAGTTTACCCATTTGGACTCGTTAAATTTAATTAGATGGGGAAAATTGGACAATGCAACTGCTTTGTGTCTGTATTTGGAAAGAGTTTGTTGGCAGTGGTCGTTCCCTTGAACATTGCACTCCCTCACAAAAATCTCCTTTGCCAGCCTCTTAATCGAACCTTACCATCCTATGAGTTTAGCCTATATACTCCGATGTTCCCACATTCATGTATCCTAACACTCTTTGGTATTCATGATTCTAGAGTTGCCTAGTTAAAACTGTGTCATGCCTTCTATTGTTCAAGGATCTCTTAAATCTTCTGTTTCCTATGTCATCCATCAAACATATGCTTTCGTCATGCCCTTTGTCGCTTTGACCCTAGTACTCAACGTTTCTTCAAAAAATAATCATTCTTGTCCCATTTCCTGTCGACTGTTGTAGGACACATTATTGTCTACCTTTCAATAGGTCTCTTCTTATTGACTTCAATACTCTATCTAGGAAGCAGATCCAGAAACACATCAGTGCCTTGGAACTTGCAGACATCAGTGGAAGGTTACCTTGTGTTTGATCAGGGTTTTCCATTATTGGCTCCTAGTTGAACGATTCTACGAGTGTTCGATGAAAAAAACATTATTCACACTCGCTAGATTGTACTGGGCATCTTGGAGACCATCATCATTATCGGTGTCCATCCTCACATCTGTTAACAATTTTCATTATTGACTAGTAATCAGATGATTTCATACATGTTCAACCTCAACGCATTTATTCACATGTGTCAAATTATGTTGTTCAGATGAAGCAGAAATCAAGATCCTGGGTAGAGGCTTACATCACTCAGCATTATTTCCTCTCCCAAGCCACGTATATTATTTTTTGGAGACAACTCATCAAGATGATGTTATCATGGCATAGGTTCCACATTGTGCTTATCAGTGGACATGATCGTCATATCTCTTTGTTGAGAAATCACTCTGACATAGCTACTAAGCGTGGGAATGCCCCACTCAGGACATGATTTTAGATTATATATATATGTGGTTGTATCGGGTCTCTCATGCTCCCAAAGCTCTGATCTCCCTCTCTCTCTTTCCAAAAAACAATATTTATAAAGTATTTCGGCTATCGTCCTTTTCCTTTGATCTCACACTTTAAGGAGCATCTGTTATACAGGAAAATGACCCCCTCATCAGCGCAAAGGACAAAGGCAGTTTGACTGAAAGATTGACCAAGTTCACAACCCTATTTTCCAAGCTAACGCTCTTTAGGAACTGAGAAGGTGCTTTATAAAGCTTCTTAGCCTTGCATCAGGTGCCTTAGTCCCTAGGGTAACTCTTTGCGTTGCCTCAGAGGGTGTGTTAGTCAACTTTGGTGAAGTTTTGGAGGTCAAAGGAGTGGGTTGATTGAATAATATCCCAATATTTACTCCTATGTCAGCTCATAAAGCAGGGAAAGATCCAAATTCGACCTGTTTGGGGAATTTCTATTCCTAGCAAAGTCTAATAAATAGGGAAAGAGCTAAAAAGCATGGAAACCTCCCCGCTTTTGCCCAAAAAGACTCATGCAAGAATTTGCAAGGCTTATCCTCTCATGCTATATATTTGAGGCATGGGGCATTGTGAAAGGGGTCAGAAAGATTGAAGGATTGCCATTTGACTGTCGAAGATTTGTTTGAGACTTTGGTTAACAAGAGGTTAAGAGAGAAAGAGAGAGAGGAGCTGAAGGAGCAAGGAAAGGCTGATGTAAGTGATGGTTGTAATCACTCTTCCTATTATCAATATAGAACTGCAATTGTGTTGTCCACTCCATGGGGTTGTTGTCGTAATGTATTTACATGTTTATGCATCATCATTCATTATGAGTAGCTTAGATATGTGTAGTTAGATATCCCTATGTATTTGTGTTTTGATTATCAAAGTTATACGTTGTGATATTACACCTCATCTTGTTTATGTGTAACTATTGACCTAGGAGCTAGTAGGGAGGTCTTTCGCTCCGCTACTTTGAGCTCTCCAGCAACACTGCACCAAGCACCGAGATCTGAGGTAATAATCATCCTTCTCGCTTTGAATATCAATTCATTCATATGGATATGCATGTATCTTTGTGCCAGCTACAACTAATCTGATCTGTTTGCCAAGGATTTGGGAACAGTCCTTGAGGGTATCTCCACCACCATCACCCTTGTTTATGTGCAAGTATTGACCTAGGAGCTAGTAGGGAGGTCTTCCGCTCAGTTACTTTGAGTTCTCCAGCAACACTTTACTGAGATCTGAGGTAATAATCATCCTTCTCGCTTTGAATATCAATTCATTCATACGAATATGCATGTATCTTTGTGCCGTTTACAGCGAATGTGATCTATCTACCTAAGATTTGGCAACAATCCTTGAGGGTATCTCCACCACCATCACCCGTGCATTTATCCCTACAGCAATTACTTGATTAAAAATAAATAAATAAATTTAGTAATTAAACTATTTTCTCTTTTTAAAGTAACTATTTATCCATTTTTACTAAAAATATGAAGCAATTTAAATTTTAAGACTTTAAATCTATTTATACACTCAAAAATTGATTTTAAATAACTTAAATTAATAATATTCCAAAAAATAATAATAGTTGATTAAAAAAATGGAAACATTATTGTTATTGTTATTGCTTGATTTTAGACTTTTGTTTTGATAAGTTCTTTGCCATTAATCACATCATGATGTGATTAATCCAATTTTTTTTATCAAAATCATTATTATTATATTATATTAATTAATCATGATGAAACTTCCATAAAATTCATTAATTTTAATTGCTAAAATAAATTATAACCCTTTAAAAAACCCTTCATATATTGACATCATATAAACTCACCGACTTTAAATTTTGATCTGGTATGTCACATAAAATTCATTCATTGCAAAAAAACAAAAAAAAACCTAAAAAAATAAAATAAAAAATATCTCCAACTAGAAGATTGCAATTTGCCATAAATGGGATCTGTCTCCTTACCAATCATCTAAACCGTGCAGCGCCCTTGGATTTGACTTTAAAAGTTGGATGCGACCTCTTGCGGTCCAGGAAAGATATTTTAGATTTACAGTACGTTCGAGATTCCGTGATTGGACATGGACTGACATGTGTCACGCAGTGCAGCCCGGGGCCATCTGAGTTTAGAATTTGGTTTACTTTCTCAAATCAAACCTTAATTTGGTTTAATTATCACGTACTCTTCCCCGAATTCCATGCCAGGGCCCAGGCAGCCTTCGGTCGTGCATAAAACCTACCACTCTTTACAATTCGTAAGTCATTTGCGTAAGAGAATCTCGCAGGGCCGAATGGAATGAAATCCCAGAGCTTCTGCAACTTCTTCCCCTTGCGCTCTCTCGTAGCTGATGCGATTAGCTCTTCTTGAAAGGGCTTCTCTTCGTATGTATCCGCTTTCTAATTATTGGGTTTTGGGGCCGCTGGTCATAAGTTGGGGTTTCTGCGTTTTCTGCAATTGGTCTCCATTCTAGTTTCGTCCTGCATTTGGGTAAGCAACCATACACTTTTAATTTGTTTTAGGTTTAGAGAGAAATTATAAACTGGTGGGTTACTTTTATGCAGAAAAGTTTACAGAGAAATGATAAACTGATGGATTTCTTTTATGCAGAAAAGTTTACAGAGAAACGATAAACTGATGGATTTCTTTTATGCAGAAATGGTATCTGCCAGAGAATTTGTACTGCTGTATATAGTGGTGTTTTCCTGTTTGGTGGCATCTGCCACTGCAGGAGTGCAGTTCTCTTCATTGCCCAGGACTCTGGCAGTCACAGTAACCATCATTTCATCTGCACCAATGGCACCCAACGGTAAGAAAATTTGTTTCCATTCAAATTATTATAGGGCCAGGCTTTTTTCAGTTGTTTCTCAGATATTTTTACACTTCAGTGGGCAATTAATTATTTGCCCAAAAGATTAGTCTAGATGAAATGGTTTTTAAAGGCAATTTTAACTACAAATTTACACACAGAGTTTAAATTGTTTAATCAATAGTCTTTTTGGCAGTTTTTGATGAAATTTAACCAAAAAATTTATGCATTTTCAAAAATAATTTTAGTTCAAGTTATTTAAGGCAGAATAATACTCTAAATTTTTTTTTGATATTCTGAATTTCCTTAAGCATTCAAAAATATTAATAAAAAATTACTATATGACTTGAAATTGTATAATCAGATTTCGAAGAAAAGATATTTTAACTATTAAACTGAGCGCTTCGAAATAATATTTTAACTATTGAACTGAGCCCTAATGAAGGGTGGAATTTTTTTCCAGTCTGAACTCCCAGCCAAAGTTATTCAAAGAAGGGTTATAGATTAAATATTTTGACTTCTGAGATCCTCCCGGCCAAAGTTGTTCAAAAAATGGTTAAAGATCAATTATTTTGAAGTCTGAGATCCGTTATTCAAAGAAGGGTATAGATTAAATATTTTGAAGTCTGAGATCCTTTAAGCCAAAGTTGTTCAAAGAATGGTTAAAGATTAATTATTTTGAAGTCTGTGTTTCTTGAACAATAGATTTTAAATTAGAATACATTTATGTTTATAAAACAATGGAATTAGAATTTTGAAATAATATAATAAGTTAAATTTAAGAGTTTGGGCAGGATTGTTATTGTTATAACAATCTATTTTTATTAAATTTTGAATAAAGAAATAAATAATTTTGTTTTTTTTTATTATATTAACGGTTAGTTTTTAATGATTAATTCTGGGCAATGATGATGCATCCATCTTATTTATTTCTATTCATTTCTCACTTTGTCCTGAAAATAAACCACATTAACTGGTTAAAAAGCCACCAAATCTTAACATTAGTTGGTTCAAAACATAAATCAAATACTTTTATCTACTAAAATATAATAAGTTATTGATTCTCCAAATACTTTTATCTAGTAAAATATAATAAGTTATTCATCTTCACCACGCATGTTCAAATTTGGTAAAAAAATTATACAGTTAACCGATTTAATAATCCTTTTTTAACACTGGTTATGTCTTAAATTAAAATGAATTTGATATTTATGAAAGCTCTCTTTGAAATAATATCACAGTGGCCATGGCGGGGAGAGACCAGCTGGTAGTGTCATGGTGGGTAAACGAATCATCATCAACGGCAGTTTCAGAGTACAAGAATGTGGAGGTGAGGCTTTGTTTTGCTCCAGTGAGCCAAGTGGACAGAAGGTGGAGGAAGAGCAACAACGATCTGAAGAAGGACAAGACGTGCCAGTTTGATATGAGTGAGCAGCTACCCTATAGTTCAAACATCAAGAACAACACCATCACATGGACTGTGCAGAGGGACGTGCCTAAAGGCACATACTTTGTGAGAGCATACGCGTTTAACGCTTCAGGGAGCGAAGTGGCGTACGGGCAGAGCACCAACAAGAACAAGACCAGTGATCTGTTCATGGTGGAGCCCATCTCTGGGAGGCACGCTTCCCTCGACATAGCCAGTGTTGTTTGTGCCGCTTTCTCCATTGTATCCCTCTTTGCATTTTTCCTTGTGGAGAAATGGAGCTCCCAGAAGGCTGCGGGACAGAAAAAATAATTAGATGCAGAAGGAGCCCAAATAGAATAGACTTTGGACCTGTAATTGCTCAGGGCTATGAACGAACTTTTAATACTTGCTGCAAATTGCAATCTCATGGGTAGTTTCTGTGAAATTGTATCCAGCATCGAGTCTCATTCATTCATTCACACCGTAGGTGCATATTTTATATTACTTCAGGTGTCATTTTTTATTTGAACATGTGAAAATTTGCAGGTCTAGGTGTATTTATAATCTATGTACTTTTGAATTTGCGGGTCCAGGTGTATTTATAATGTTTGAACTTGTGAAAATTTGTAATGGTAAGAAGATGCGTTACCTAAATTAAATTTAGGAAAAACTAGTTTATAAGGATTTATATATATATATATTTAAGTTTGGTAGATTATATATTTATTAGGTTCAATATATTATTTTGATAGGGGAGGGGAATCAAACTGGTGACTTCACATCAAGGAATATTTTAACAAAGCACCTGATCACCATCTATTTAAGACCTTGAACCACTGACTTCACATCAAGGAATGCCTTAATAGAGGACTATCGATCATTGTCTATTCAAAACTGGTAGACAAAAGTAAACCTTAAATTTAAAACTAAAAATTAAGATGAATCTCTGTTCATTTAATTATAAATAGTAGGGAGCATTTAATGCAAGTCCAAGTCCATGTCCATGCCCACTTACCATCTCAAAGTATGCAAGTATATCTAGTATTTGGAAAAGATAAGCTAGACATTTTTCATGTCATACTTTTTTTGAAAAGTGGTTGAAGGGGCTAAGTACTTAGCAACAAGAACTTGACCAACTAAACTATCCCTTGAGTTTTTTTATATCATACCTCTTCATATAAAGATTCTTTTTTCATAATTTTTTTTATAAAGTTATAATAAAAATAAAAATCATTTTTTAAAAATAAAAAGTAAGCCAATAAACAGTTTACTCTAAAACTAAGCTTGAGTCTTGGAAGGAGCCATTTCTAAAATACAAAAACACAGTTAAATTTTAAGAAACCCTCCATTTAAAGAAAAAAAACTACCTTGGATGACAAATTGCAAAAACCCTCACACTCAACAATTTGTGAACCTCAATATTGTTTCCTCAATATTCAAAAACAATGTGCAAACCTCAATTTTCAAAAAAAACCTATATTGAATGACAAATTGCAAAAATCCCCCTACTCTACCATCTAAACATTACAGGAATAAGATAATAATATATTCAATTCATATCTATTTATTTTCATAATATCCTTCTATTTATAAATATATATATCACTTTGTATTGAAAAATATTATTTTTATTCTCGTTTGAAAACCAGATAACTTAAACAGCACAACCAAATTACAAAACTGAGAAGCCACAGTATTGAGAAACCTTGTTCGCAAATTATACTAACCACAATATTCTCAGTACACAACCTGGAAAAGCTTTAGCCCTTTTGTAAAGCTCGAGGTGATAAGAAACCAAAAAAGTACTGACATCCTTACAATATATCCTATGCCTCTCAATATTCATAGTACAGAAAATGGAAAAGCTTGACCTCTTCTGGACCTCCATTTGTTAAGAAACCAAAAATACGCTTGACATTTCTACAGTATCCTATGCATGTCTGTTGCGTTTTGAGATATATTAAGGTGAGATGTTTCCACTGTTCTCCCAATTTCATGTTACTATTAAGTTGC
The DNA here is from genome assembly GCA_000404065.3 of Pinus taeda. NCBI lineage: Eukaryota > Viridiplantae > Streptophyta > Pinopsida > Pinales > Pinaceae > Pinus > Pinus taeda. Next base: position 249,687 of record APFE031184496.1, on the reverse strand, counting down.
AGTGTCATTTAAGTTAATAAATGGTTGATGCTACTATTAAGTTGCAGTGTCATTTAAGTTAATAAATAGTTGATGAATGTGAGTAGGTTTAGTTTGTTTCTGCAAATTTTAAGATTATGTTAGATTTAAGATTTTTATGATTTATATTATAAATAGTAATATTTTTTTGGATTAATCATGGTAAATTTTTTAACATAATTTATTCTCTAAAAATTGATTTACAAATTTCTAATATTGCAATTATGTATCAAATAAAAATTGGGTATTGTTTTACGGCAAATTCTATTGGCTAGTATCGTGGTTGCCACCAGATTTACCTGACATGGGAGAGTGAATTGTTGGGGTTTGCTGGGTATCCTGCTTCTCCGGCGAAACAATAAGAAAAATGTTTTCTCTGTTATAAGTTATTACTCTATTCAACCCCTTATTCCAGTGAGCGGAAACTAAATGACTATTAAAATCCATGTACGTGAGGTTTAAAACTTTAATACTGAAAAATAAGGATTAAAAAGAGAAACCCAAATTAACTTTAAAATTACAAAGTATACAACGATAATTTGATATATCTTCATGGTTGAATTTAAAACCTCCCAACCAATTTCAAAAAAATAATAATGTAATGTGGATTCTGGAATACCGTTAATAGATTACTCGACGAATTCTAAGTCGTTGTAGGTGTGAATTCAATAAGAAAAAGCTACGTTGTAAGAAAGCCAATTAAAGAAATTGGAGTTTTCCATTGCCATTTACTACCACGACATAAATCTCACTAAACTGCTTAGCTTACGGATACACTCTTTATGACCTTTCTACATTGACATTTTTCCAATAAACATTACACTTATTATATTTTTTAGAACTGGGCTAAGAGTTAATTTAAGAGCATCGACTATTACAAGAGCGTTTTTAGAAAATTCAGGATGGGCAGATCTGGAGAGCCGAGCCCTACGCAGATCTGACGAGTCTCGGTATATTTAGGAAGCTATGTCTGAGCCACAGTTTTGGGTAACTTAAGATTTGGGCTAAGAGAGGTGCTGTGAAGATAGAAATTTCCAGTGACAATGGAAGTTTAAACGAGGATTTGTCGGGACCCTAGAAAAAATTCATCGCAAAAGAAGATTGAAGTTCCAGTTGAGACCAATTTAATCATGTGTATACATAAGGTCAGAAGCATAGAGCGCGTTTTTCCTTCTTATCTGAAGGATGGCTTTTGTTAATATCTTTAGAAGAAGTCTCTTCCTTGATGAGTGAAGTGATTTTCTTTCAAGGAAGTTGATTTGGATTTAGCTGATCATTTTCATCTATGACTTCGGCCTTTGAGGACTTCAAAGCTTCATATCTATTATTGGAGGGAGTATGTTGATGAGGTTTAGGCCTTTTGGGATAAGGCCTCTTAGATGGATGGTTCTTATGCTTCCTTGAAATTGGGTTCAATGCTCCTTGTTCATCATTACTTTGAAAATATGGCAGAGGGATAGGTAGAGATTAAGATGTTGAAGATTTTGGACAAATTTTTGCAAAGTACCCATACTTATGGAAAAATTTGCATTTAAAGCAAATTTCTCATAACCCTGAGCCTGAAGATGGGACCAACACTCGAAGTCACGTTGAATTGCCTCAAGGAATCCTTTTGCAAAACCATTTCAACAAAATTCTAACAGTAGTAGCTCTTGGTTGATTTTTCATGTAAATAAAATAATACCAAAGTCATGGGACACATATTCCAAGTTAAATGGTGAGTAAACACTATAGTGGACATCGCTTGTGGTTTATTAATGGCTATGAAAATTGTCAAAAACATTAGAAAAGGAAAAGAGACAATAACTAACATTTAATTGAGGAAATAAATGAAAATAGGAAAAAAAAAAAAGATGAAAAGACACAAATATGCATGCAAGGGAAATTAGAGGAAAATGAAGAAAAAGGAAAAAGGAAAGGAAAAGACTAGACATCAATGATAAAAATGCATTAGAGAAACAATTGACAACTTTTTTCAGTTTAACTTTTGGCTCTCTTCTTCCATACTCTTACACTCTTGCACATTTAGAGCATTCTTGGAACTTCCTAGCATTCACTTGGACTTGGAGAGAACAAAACAAAGCACAAGCAGAATAATTGTGAGCAACGGAGAGAAGGTTGGATCAACAACTATAGTTGGAGTTCATTGTAGGTAACAGGTTGCATGTGTGATTTCCTTGTTGATATTTGGATGCATGGGACATGCATGTGGTTTTTTGGTTATTTTGCTGTCATTGACATCGGATTTGCATGCATTGACAGTGGTTTCAGCCTAGCCTTGCCTTGCCTTCTTGGATAGCCATAATGTAGTAGGTTTTGTTTTTGGTTAAGCTTTAGATGACTAATAGACTTGGATCCTGGTTGAGGTAGTCTTAGAAAAATTCCTAAGGGTTAAAGGTGGAGATGTGCTTTCTCTTGGAACTCTTTATGGATGGGTGGAGACAGGGAAATTCCTTTGGAGCTGGTGAAGGAAGTCGTAGACATCCAAGCTTATTTTGATGTTAGTGATTTCTGGACTGGTTTAGGTGAAATCACTATGGTTGAAGGTTGAGGCAGTTTCGCCTCTAGAAGCCCTGGTTGGTTCTATTTTGGTTTAACCCATATGATCCCACATTCATGCTTGGAATATGGCATGGGGGTGATTGATTGAAAGAGAGATTTGGTTCAACCCAATCTATGGTTGGGTGATACGTGGAAGACTCTGAGTTAGTTAGCTTTTGCATATGTTAATATAAGTTATTTTCTTATTATGATTGATGAACACTTGTACTGGTTATACATTTGATCTTATGGTTGGTTTGTCATGGATTATATGCTGGTTAGATGCATGGTTATATGGTGTGCTCTTACTATGGACCTTTTTCATGAGTTGATAATTTATTTAATGATTGATGAATGCATGGGCTAACGAGTGTTGTTTCAACTACTTTGAGAGGGAATTGGACCTTCTTGATAATTCTCTTATGAAGTTTAGAATTTTATGATCAAATATGCATTCATGACCTATAGCTTCTATGTTTACTATTTGTTTGACGAAATGTGTCTCGTGTCTTAGACATGCCTTCGTCAAGATCTTGCTTAAGTATTGGTTGTTTAGACTTGTTATCACATGAGACTTGACCCTAGAAAGTTTGACAATTCTGGATAGCGGCCTGTAGGCCAGCCCTAAAAAAATGGTACAGATCTCACAACCGCATGCACTAAACTGGAATATTTTGGTCATAACCGCATGCAGGAAGGCTTGTGGGTGCGACTGGAGCCTTCCAACTGCATGCACAATGCTGCATGCACAATGTGTCAAGGATGTGGTTGGGAGGTAAAGCTTGTGAAAGGAATTTCCAACTCATGGATTGATCACTAGGGGTGGTTGTCAAACTCCTGAGTGATCTAGTGCCTTTGATGGGTGGCAGTGAGTACGTCTCACTTCCATAATTGAAACTTGGAGGTCGGGGTCATGCCATAGTAACTCTTAACTCATGTTTACCCTAGAGAGCTTGTAACAATGGATAAATGTGGGATGGAGTGGATATACTGGCACATGAGAAGTTAATGTCATTTCCTTGAGAATTGTTGATGTAATAGCTCAATTTGTTTCCTATAGCTTTGAAAATACCATCACCGTAGGAAAGAAGGGGAAGATATGGTGATTTGATTGAGACATGAGCAAAAGAGATTTCCATGGTAGGATTAAAATCCAAAATCCAGTGGGTGAAAAACATTTCCCTGAAGGCTATGAAATAGGGCCCATATCTAGAGGTCGGATCCCTATCCACCTAGCTTTCAAAAACAAAAGAGATAATTGTTTCCATAATAAAATACTAATGGGCTCATGATTTGTGCAATTTTTAGGGATTCATTCTAAAATAGAGTTATAAATAGGCTAAATTTTGGTGAACTTACCAATCAACCATCTTTTTTAAGGGTATTAACGTTCTTCTTCTTCACAGAGGCATTAAACCTCAAATTAAGAGAAAAAATTGTGTTTGTCCTTCTTATAAATTTACCACGAGGCAAAGAGCCATGACCATACATGCGAGGGTTGGAAAGACCACCTATTTTACAAGAAATGAACTATACAAAACTAGCTAAGAGAATAGATCAACCAAACCAATAGTAAGTTGGGGCAGTAGAAAACCAAGCTTAAACCCCAAACCAAAACATAAACTCTTGATTTACCACAAAGAATAAAGCAATTTGCACACGACCATTGCAAACAACCAAGTGAGCCATGATAGTTGAAAATAAAACCCAAAATATGCAACTGAACACCAAATTTCACATGATCTCATCCAACTCATTGCACAAATTTATGAGCCATGCTAGTTGAAAATAAAACCATAAATATACAACTAAACACCAAATTTGATATGATCTAATCCAACATTAAACAAATCTACAATAAACAAGAAAAAACAACAATAACTTAAAAAACCTAAACTACTCACTACCTTAACATCTTCATCATCTCTGTAATATAGTTTCACTATTTATTAACAACTAAATTATAATAAATTTTAACACTTTCAAAATTATATCTATATATTCTCCCACATAAAACCACCAAAACCGTTAATATTCCTTATGCTCTTTAATTCTATTTTCAATATTTTTAAATTTAATTTGAACAGAATGTTATAAAAGAATAATGTCTCCTTCGTATATTTTTATATTGTTCACTTTATTACTTTTAATGTGCTATTTGAGTGCACTTTCCTTCCGATAGAGCATAGATGTGACATTGGTTTTCAGGAACTCGATTTGCAAGACAGATAGTGGCGTACAAAAAAAAGAAAAAATATGCCAAATTTGGAATTCTTTTATCTATTTTTGACAAAACCCTAATTAATAAAGACCTAATCAATGAGATTGTGAGTTCTCTTCATCGCTTTACATATTGAATGTGTACATATTATGCTCTTTGTGATGTATGCGTTGATTAACTTGGTGAGTTCTCACTTTTTTTCGTAGAGGAAGATAACCTAGAAAATTACACGTTCTCTTCAGCGAGGTGGCACAATTATTTTGAGACTTATGACTATGGTCTCTTTAGCTAATCATAAGGTTTAAAATGTCTTTTATATATTTAATCCCAAGTGCTTATGATATTGTTGGGATTCTGAAAAGTTTTATTCAAATTTTCTTTTAAGTGTAATATTGATGGGTTTATTAAGAAACGTTTTATTCAAATTTTCTTTTAAGTGTAATATTGATGGGTTTATTAAGAAAAGTTTTATTCAAATTTTCTTTTAATTGTAGTATTATGGGTTTATTAAGAGTTTTTGTTATAAGAAAAAGGTTTTTTTCATTTTTCTATAAAAATTATGCCTTTTAAATTACATAAAAAATATATATTTAAGTGATGGTATCACATGGTTGATCAAGATGAAGTTTAGTTTTGTTGTTGTTGTCGTCGTCCTCATGAAAGAAGAAGAATAAAAGAGAGGAGTATATATACTCAAAAATGAGACTTGGCTAGATATAATTGGACCCAAAAGACCAAAATTTAGACTGGGCCAAAAAAACTCTCTATCACCAAAATGACAGACATCATGCACACATAACGGGCTATTGCTAGGAGAATATCTGATGGAAAGAACCATCAGCGGGATCAAGAAGTGGACAAAACAATGAAACGGGAAAAAACAAAAACTTGTCAACCCCATATAATTGTAGATAGGAGCAATAAAAGTCTAGACATAAAAAAAGACCCTGAGCGATGTTCAATTCAACATAAGTCAAATTGTTCAACATTGATATTTCCCCCTCCTGAAAACAAAGAATTTAATGTGCCCCGAGGGCATAACTAGTCCCTCCTTGGACAAAGCATCGACCATAGAGTTAAACTCCCTATGTACATGTACAAAAGAGATCGCCCGAAAGAGTTCCTTGATCTTCATAATTCTTTTCATCCAATAATCCATATGTGGAGGAGCGAACGATGTACCATCATTATCCCAATTAATATAAAGTTGTGAGTCTCTAAAAATATAGATATCTTGAATATTTAAGATCTTGGCACAATAGATCAAGGCCCATAAGATGATGAGCTCAACTTTGCTATTTGATCCTTCTCTACCTCTCCAACAGAAATGAAAGAAGTGATCCACAGATATATAAATAATGACACCACAACCACAAATGTTGTTATGGGAAGTGCCATCAAAGTATCCTTTTAGGAAAGAAGACATAGTATTGCGATCCATAAATTTACTCTGGGGCTTATTGAATGTTTGTTCCTGATACTCTAGATAATGGGCACATATGTAAGCATTGGTGAGCTTAATATTGAAAGGACGTTCATCGAAAATCGTCGTGTTCTTGCCCTTCCATATACCCATACCAAGAAAAATGGAAGTTTGCCAGGTATGGAACCCATTGCTACCCAATATTTAAAACAATACCCAAGGGAATCAAACCTCCATTGTTCTAAAATCTTGAGTTCCTGTAAGACATAGAGCTAAGTACTGCTCGCCTAAGGACATTCCAGAAATAGATATAATGCATTCTCAAAATTAATAAGGCAAAGGTAACATCTGCCTGGACCATGGAAACCTCTTTTGGCAAGGATGTCCTAGGTAAGGATTCTATTTTTGCACACCAACTATCCAAAAAGTACCAATTTCTAGGGCACATGCCATTTCCAAATAATTATGAACCAATCCTTTTCAAGAGAATTATCCAAGGTGGATTAAGTGTAAGAATAGATACCTTTGATCAAGGGCTTATCGAATTTCTTATCAACCTGCCAACGAATTTTGTCCTCGTCCTGAGTGAGAGAGATACTTGTCTCTATCAAATGTAGAATGTAACTATTTAATGTATTGGCATACTCATTCATTATCCAGGCCCAATTCTATAGCGTTTTCCAAACGGGATATCACTCTAAAGGGTCACGACCTTTTTAAATTTGTGCAATAAACAAAATCCTACATGAAATTGTAGTGCATTGATGATCGAACCCGATAATATATCCACACACTCCATTCCATATAAAGCGTCCATCCCTATTAGGACACCATATCTTGATCCAATATGCCACCAAAAATTGTTTATGGTCCATTTACCAGTCTTCAAAAAACATTTCCAAATATATGATCTCGACCGGCAGCACGAACCTCCCATCCTGACCCAATCCTATAAGCTTTTATTCCTGACATATTTGTATTTAATAATCTCAAGCCATATACCATTGCCAACAATAACTTGGCAATTCTTTTTTGACAAAAGGGCCCAACTAAATATAAACATCTTTTTGATACCTTAACCACCGAATTTTGTCTCTCTAGCAATCAAATATAGACTAGGAAGATGTATCTTGTGACCTTCATTTTAGCCAACCCAAATAAAATGTGAAATCAGAGAATTGGTGGGATAAATTTTAGCTTTTGGAAATCTATACAAGTGCATCCAATAAACAACAATATTTTGTAAAATTCACCGAGAAATTATCATCGTGCCGCCTAGGGATAGCCATATATGCACCCACCTATGTCATTTATTTCTAATTTTATTAATCAACCATTGACAATCTGTCAACCTATACTTATTGGGTTTCATCTTAAATCCAAGGTACTTAAATCCCATATCCACAGGCTTCATTTTAACCCCCAAAGGACTAGCAATGTTCTCCATCGAAACTATATATTCCACAACACCTAATAGTTTTGACTTGGTTGCATTCATGTGAAGACTATAGGCCTCATTGAAAGACTAAATTATATAAATAAAATGATCCCACGAATCAGCAAAAACCTGCCCAAAACATAACACATCATCCACAAAAATTAGATGTGCAATGGTTACCTGTCTAGTGATGTGAAACCTGGTGAGAATTCCTTTGACTTTTTCCATATTGATCTGCTTGTTGAGTCCCTAGATGACCAAAAAGAACAAGAGAGGGGATAATGAGCATCCTTATTGAAGCCCTATATAAGCATAGAAAAAAGCAATTAGAGCACCATTAATAATAACCGAAAAAAGTCATCGAACTAACGCATGCCATAATCTAGTCCACTACTTCCACAAAAAGTCTAGTCTTATGTAAAATCAACTTCAAAAACGTAGAGTCCACCCAATCATAAGACGATGAAAATAACTAGCCTACCAATGGGAAATAAGTGGGCCCTGTATATGCTCACTGTTGGATTTTGGCAGGCCAGATATTCAAGGGTGAGCATATATATCCCTCGCTCATTTAATGCCCATTGGCAAGTTGTATATTTATTGCCATCATAGTCCCTGTGAAGATCAAGTTTTAAAATGATAGCATCCTTATTATGACAATTGACCTAATGAAGAGCTTTTTGGGAAATAGAAACAACGTCCCGAATCTGCTATTTTTAAGGAAATCAAATTGTTTCGGGGAGATATGTGTTGAGAGGCACTCCTTCATCCTGATAGCAATAATATTGGAAATTAGCTTGCAAAATGTTACATAAAGATATGGGCTTGAAATCACTGAAAGTCTGTGGATAAAGATTTTAGGAATCAACGTAATGAAAGTAGCATTGACAACACCAGTCACACACTTCCTAATCCTGGATTCTTCCACAAGATGTAAGAGATTTAACCCCATTATTTCTCTGAAGTGTTAGAAACTCTCCATGGTCCATCCATCCGAAGTTGGGAAATTTTCCTTTGAGAATGTTTTTAGTACCTTGAAAATTTCCTCCATGGAAACATGTTGACCAATCATCCTCACATCCTATTCCCAAAATATTTGGGGTACAAATGTGTGAAGTTTATTTGTTGCTCAATATCAACATTCTCTTTGGCTCTGTAGAACTACTCGAAATATTCCACTGCCAACCGTTGTGACTCTTCCATCTTATAGATTTTACCCCCATTCCATCATCATGTTCCCAAATGGTATTTTATAGATGCCTTCCCGAAGAAATGTTTTGGGAAAATTGAGTATTGCTATCACCGCAAGAAATAAAAAATACCCAAATCTTTAATCTCCATTCCTTCCCTTAGGTTTGTAGGATTGGCCTTTTGCGTAATTAAAGTGACATAAGCCTATATTCCTAGTCTATATAGGCTTATGTTCCTTTCAATGTTACAATACATATATATACATGTCAAAGCATCGATAAACCCCAATCCATTAACCCTTGATTAGAACATATCTATAGTTCCCTTGACCGGATCTACAAAATACCATGGACTGAAAACTGTCGCACCCAAAACCATGTGTAAAATCCATGCATGAAAACATAGGTAGGTTATCCCACCTAATATAGGGTCCAAAAAAATTTCCTCGGGGCACTGCCCAAAACTCTGTAGAGGGGGCCTATCGCCCCCCTCAAACTCTCCAACAAGGGGGGCTACCGCCCCCCCCATGACCTCCCTCCCCCCCCACGCTGCACTCAACGCAATGAAGGGGTGACTCTGCCCCCCCTCTGACCCCCCGACTAGTCGTGGAAAGAATATAAGACACCCCAACATTCTCCCACTTGTTGTTTTCTTTCCACAGGAGGCCACATGAGATCTTAGTTATTGATTGAGCCCTGCAATGCCCATTGTTTCTATATACCAAGAGAACTTCTCAATGCTCATAGAATTTGTCAATACGTCTACAACATTCTTCAAAGTGTCCACCTTTAACAACAAAACCTTCTTGTCTTCTACCATATCCCTCACAAAGTGCTACTAAACATCAATGTGCTTTGCCTTTGAATGATAAGTAGTGTTCTTTGCGTAGAAAATTTCACTTTGGATTTCACAGTCTATCCTTAGAGCTTGCTATACTAACCCCATACTTGTACACAATATCTGCAACCAAACTGCTTCCTTGCTTGCATTAGTGGCTGCCATGTATTCTTCCTATGTAGTTGACAATGCCACTATAGATTGTCTCTTACTCATCCAACTGACTACACCTCCAAATAGGTTAAACACATACCCACTTGTAAATCTTCTCTGATCCAGATCTCTAGCCTAATCTGCATCAAAAAAACCATGGATGTCCAAAAATCTGTCAAATCCTGGTCTTCCTTGGTAGCACAAACCATAATCACTAGTGCCATGCAAATACCTGAAAACTTGCTTCACTGCTATCTAATTCTCCTTCCCTAGTTTTGACATAAGACTACTTAATAATCCTACTGCATGTGCAATAAATGGTCTAGTATAGACCATTTCATACATCAGACTACCAACCTCACTTGCATATGGAACACGAGACATGTCCTCTTCCTCTTCTTGTGTCTTCAGACACTGTTCAATAGATCACTTTACACCTACAAGAATAGGAACCTTCATCGGTTTACTATCATACATATTAAATCTCTACAGTATTATCTCAACATACTTTCTCTAGTTTAACTAGAGCTTCCTCTTTGCACAATCTCCTTTAATTTCCATGCCCAAATTATAGTTTGTAGCACCAAGATATTTCATGTCAAATTTGGAGGACAATTTGGTCTTCAAATCTTGGATAATTTCTTTGTCATTTCCAACCAACAACATATCATCCACATACAAGACTAGATAAATAACATGGTCACGAATTAATTTAAAATACACATAGTGATATGTTTTTCTTCTGGTGAAGCCAAGTCCTTGTATAAATGTGTCAAATTTCTGATACCACATCCTTGGTGACTGTTTTAACCCATACAGAGACTTTTTAAACTTGCATACCAGTTCTTTTTTACCCTTCACAACAAAGCCTTCAGGTTGCTTCATGTAGATCTCATATTCCAGATGCTCATGAGGAAATGTTGTCTTCACATCCATCTGTTCTACCTCAAAATCAAAAGCAACAACAATAGATAAAAGTAATATAATAGAAGCTACCTCAGCAATAGGAGAAAAAATATCACCAAATCAATTCTCGACACTTGGGAATAACCTTTTGCTACTAATCGAGCTTTGTATTTCTCCACCTTTTCTTCTACATTCATCTTATTCTTGAACACCCAATTGCTACTAAAGGGTTTCCTTCCATTTGACAACTCCACTAGATTCCAAGCCTCATTTTTGTGCAAAGATGCCATTTCATCAACTATGGCCTCTTTCCAGAGTTTTCCATCCTATGAATCTACTGCTTCCTTCACAGTTCTGGGATCATCATCAATAATAGATAAAGAAAAATTTGAATAGAAAGTAGATGGACTATACCTTTCTGGATTCCTTCTTTCTCGAAATGACCTTCTCACAACCACAGTTTGTGGCTCTTTAGCTTTTGATTCCTCTTCTGTTGTAGAGTCTGTTTCTTCCTCTTTTAGCTCAAACTCTATATTCTTAGGTTCCCTTGGTAGGACTTCATGTTTAATAACATATTTCACCTCTCTAAACACCACATCTCAGTTGTACACAACCTTCCTTTTCACTGGATTCCAAAGCTTATAACATTTTAAACCATCCTTATACCCAATAAAGATGTACTTTTCAGATTTACTATCCAACTTTGTTCTTTTCTCCTTTGGGACATGTACATATGCATTACATCCAAATACCCTCAGATATGAAAAAGAGGGTTTATTACTAGTCCATACCTCTTGTGGAATCTTATCCTCCAATGTTGATGAAGGTGTTTTGTTGACTAGGTAACATGTAGTCTCCACCGACCCTACCTAGAATTCTTGTCCTAACCCAGCACCACTAAGCATGCTTCTTTCCCTTTCCATCAACATCTTGTTCATTCTTTCTGCAACTATATTTTTCTCAAGTGTGTATGGAGTAGTCTTCTTCAGTGCTATACCACACTTCTTACATAATTCTTCAAATTCATTCTTGCAAAACTCTCCACCGTTATCTGTCCTGAGCACTTTTATCTTCTTCTCTATCTGGTTTTCCACTAGAGCCTTAAATTCTTTAACCCTGTCAAAGACTTCAGATTTCTTCTTGAGGAAATATATCCATGTATTCCTTGAGAACTCATCTATAAATGATACATAGTACAAAGACTTACCTAGTGATGGAACTGAAACAGGTCCAAACACATCACCGTGCACAAGCTCTAATATCTATTTCGCCCTATTACCACTAGAGGGGAAACTCACCCGATTCTGCTTCCCATATACAAAATTTTCACAAAAATCAAAATCGAAAGAGCTATTAGACATACCTTCTACCATAAATTTACCATGAAGTATTCAAAGGCCCTTCTCTCCAATATGTCCAAGCCTTTGATTCCATAACATGGTATTTTCTTTAGAGACCACTAGATTTTCTGCTCCACTTTCAGGAACCACATAACTGTTTCACCCATCAATAACATTGCTACAATGCAACTCGTACAGAGTTCCAATCTGAACTCCCCACATCAATACCAATGCTCCCTGAACCATATTGCAGGTATCTTTCTCGAACACTGTTTTTACACCTGCATCATCTAGCTTGCTTACAGAAATTAGATTTCTCGTTAATGCAAGAATATGCAGAACACCTAAAAGTGTTATAATTCGTCCACCTTGCAACTTCAACTTGACTTTTCCATAACCACCAATTCTAGCATTCCTGTCATCCCCTAAGAAGACATCACCACCATCATATTTCTCATACTCATAAAACCACTCTCTATGGGGAGTGAAGTGAAAGGATGCACCTGAGTCAATCAACCATGCCTCATGATCTATATGTGTACTTGAAGAGGAAACCAAGTACACATCTCCACCTTCATCTGAGGTGGTTTTTGCCTATGTAGAAGGAGCATCATCATATCCATTTCCTTTCTCAGGAGCTTTAGGTTTACATTCCCTTTTGTAGTGCCCTTCATTTCCACATTTCTAGCACACCTTTACAGGTTTTCCTAGAGATTTAGATCTCCCTCTAGATTTATATCCCCCACTTGAGGACTTATTTTTGTTTCTGTTCTGGGAACATCCTTGTACAGACAAGGCATCACCATTCTAGCTTTCCATATTCTTTCTTCCCATCTCTTCTGTCAGCAATGATGAGACTATTTCATCAAATTGCAAGGAAATTGCATTTCTACCTATTGTAACAACCAGACTATCCCATGAATCTAGTAGAGAAGAAAACAAACTGATGCACTTATCTTTATCTGAAATTCTAATATCAATAGATAATAACTGTCTTACCACAGTATTAAATGCCTTTAAATGCTCTATCATCGAGTCTTCTTCTTTCATCCTCAGGTTATAAAGTTTTCCTTTAGGAACAATTTATTCACCAAGACTTACATTGGTACAAAGTTGCTAACATGTCCCATGAATGCTTCACCATAGATTCTCCTCATACATTCAACAATACTGAATCCAAGACACACAATCATATTGTGCTTTTTGCTTTCCGATCCAACTTCTTCCATTCTTCATTAAACACTGTTATTGTTTAGTACCTAGATCTACCGCGATCCACTAATCTTTATCCACCAACAAATCCTCCATCTTGAGTTTCCACAACTCAAAACTCTAACCATTAAATTTCTCAGTCTCTATATTTCCACTGCTCTCCATATTCTTTCACCACAAGAATCGATCTCGCAGATCTCCCACTGAACAGGGTCTACCATAGGCTCGAGCAAAACCCTGCAGTAGCAAATACGTCCCCTTGAAGCCGAAACAACTCTAATACCAAATGTAGGTTTTAACATCGTACAAAAATTACTTGCATACAAATTCTAAAGACAAAAAATAAACAATGGTGAGAGCATAACACATAAAAATAATATACACAGATTTTCCCTTGGATCCCAAAACCGGGACTACCATATTGATTTTCAATTATGTTCCTTTCAATGTTACAATACATATATATACATGCCAAAACATTCATAAACCCTAATCCATTAATCCAACATAACCATATTTCCCTTGACCACATCTACAAAATACCATGGACTGAAAACCATCGCGCCCAAAACCATGTGTGAAATACATGCACAAAACCATAGGTAGGTTCGCCCACCTAATATAGGGTCCGAAATAATTTTCCCTAGGACACTGCCCCAGACCCCATAGAGGGTGGCTACCACTGCCCCTGTGACCCTCCCACTGCACCTGGCACAATGAAGGGGTGCTTAGTTGTGGAAAGAATATAACACAACCCAACAACATGAAGCAAATGTTAAGAATTTTTTTTTAATTCTGAAGTTGAAATTAGCACAACAAAACTAACATTCAACAACATATCAATTTGGTATCAGAGCAAGGGTTTTGTTTGATTGCTTGAGCTTTGTGCAAGTAGGGTTTTAATGGTTACAAATTTGTGATTCTTACAAGGTTAAAGTTGTAGAGAGAAGAAGGGAAACTATTGGTTGCAACTCCTGCGGTAATGTCCAGAAGAAGGAGAGCCACAAGGCCACAATCTCCACCCAAAGTTCCAATCCTAGCTACACTTGAAACACCTCAAGTTTTACCTTCAATTAAGATTGAGGAGGTACAAGCAGTACTAGAAGCTGAGCTTGAATCAAAGCCATCATGTCTAGAAAAGGAGAGACTGAAGGTCTTTCAGAAGAGGAAGCATTCAAGAAAGCTTTATATGACTTAACTGACATGGTTAGAGTCCTCTATGAAGAGAGGAATACTAGAATGGGTGGAGAGAGCTCTAAATCCCCACATGGAGAGGGAAGCTCAGGAGATAAAAAAGATGAAAAGAAGGATTCAAAGGGTAATGGAGGAAAGCGTCCTCCATATCCACCATCTTCATCATCTTCCTCATCACCTTCATCATCACAAACAACATCATCTTTCACTTCCACCACAAAAACTATTCACACTCATTCAAAAACCCAAAGGGAAAAACTCCCTTACTCAAATTGGACATTAAGTTTGAACTTCCCATGTACAATGGTGAGGTGAATGCAGAAAAGTTAGACCACTAGATTCGACAATTGGAGGTTTATTGCAAAATTCAAAACCTTCAAGAAGATGACATAAAAATCCCGTTGGCTTCACTAAGGCTAGAAGGAGCAGCGCTAGTTTGGTGGGAAGCAAAGAATTAAGAGGAAATGTGAATTCATGGTAAAATATCCATTTCTTGGGTTGAATTTGTTTCTTCAATTAAAAGGCATTTTTATCCTTTAGGCTATATGCAAAAAGCCATTATGAGTTGGAAAAATTTTAGGCAACTCAAGGGCCATACAGTTCAAGACTATACCTAGGATTTTAGGAAGAGGGCTTTGCTGTTAGGAGTAAACTTGGATTCTCAAGATACATTGTTGAAATATACTGGGGGTTTACATTTCTACTTATAACCTACTATCCTTATGTTCAATCTAATCAACATAGATGAGGTATGTATGCAAGCCATGCACCTTGAAGCAAGAGGAAAGAACATTCAGGAAGAGGGTAGTAAGAAGAAGCCATTCAAGGGTAAGGAGAAAGAGAAGGGTGGAAAATGGAAACAAAAAATGAATGAAAGTGTGAATAAAGAAGGGGAGAAAACTATATGCCAACATTGTTCCAAAGATGGGCATGATGAAACCCATTGTTGGAAATTACATTTTGAACTAAGGCCTAAGAAACCAAACAATAAGGGAAAACAAAAGATGACCATTACCACACAACATGATCTTGGATCAAATTCTAGTCACAAAAGGAAAATAAGCCATGGTCACAAAAGGAAAAGAAGCCATTGCAAGTGTTAGTTCCTCACATAGTCACAACAACACTCCAAATGAAGAATCAAGGATAGAGTTGTTCCATGTAAGGGTAATTTCAAATAATACAAAGATTGATGCATTATTTGATAGTGGGTCACAATCAAACTTAATTTCAGAAGAACTGGTAAAAAATTTTAACCTTGAAACTGTACCTCATCATAAGCCATATCCCTTGGGTTGAATAATCAATAATGCAAATTTACAGGTTACAAGGAAATGCTTATCCATTACTGAAAAATTCATTGATGAAGTTGAGTTAGATGTAGTTCCACTTGACATGTCAGGAATCATTTTGGGAAGTCCTTATTTGTATGTTAGGAAAGTAGTATTTTATTTCCATGAGAAAAAATACCAATTTCTCAAGGATGGAGTGGAGTATATTATGAGAGCCCATCGCAAAAAGTTAAACATTTCTTTGGTTAATGCAAGGTAGATGAAGGGACTAGTAAATGCAAGTAAAAATTTTTCGCTTCTCATGATCAAGAAAAAGAATGATATTGATTATGAATCTTTTGAAGGTTGTGATGATAAATTTAAATCTATTTTGTTTGATATGGTGAGAAAGCCAGGCAAGATGTTTCAGGAACCAAATGGGTTACCTCCAAAGAGGGGAATTCAACATGAGATACAGCTACAATAGGATGTTCCACTTCCAAACATTTTCATCTATCACATGTCGATCATGGAGAATATGTAAATCAAGAAGAAAATTCAAGAATTTCTCAACAAAGGTATCATACACCCATCTACTTGGCCATGTGGTTCACCCATTGTCTTGGTTCCAAAGAAAGACGAGACTTGGTGCATGTGTGTGGATTTCCATGCACTAAATAAAATAATGGTAAAGAATTTTTATCCACTCCCAAGAATTGATAATTTTCTTGATTATTTGAGGTATGCAAAGTATTTCACTAAGTTAGACTTATGAAGCGATTATCATCAAGTTAGAATAGTTGAAGAGGACATTTGGAAAACCACATTTAAAACTAAACAAGGATTGTTTGAGTGGCTTATTATGCTTTTCGGTCTTACAAATGCTCCAACTAATTTCATGAGAGTTATGAATGATGTATTGAGACCATTTCTAGACGAGTTTGCCATTTTTTACTTAGATGATATTCTCATATTGAACAAATCTAGAGATGAACATGTCATGCATGTGAACAAAGTACTTGATGTCTTGAGAAAAGAACAATTGTTTTTAAATATGTCAAAGTGTGAATTTGGAAAGACTTCTTTAATGTATTTGGGACACATTGTTGGAGGAGGTGGGCTGAAGAAATACCCCTCTAAGGTTGAGGTCATTCTGAATTGGCCCAAGCCCAGTATAGTTACAGAGGTAAGAAGCTTTCTTGGGGTAACACAATATTGGAGGAAATTTATTGCTAATTGTTTTTCCATTGCAGCTCCACTACATGCATTGATTAGTGTCAATAAAGTCTTCCTTTAGGGAGATGCATAGTAGAAAGCATTTGATGCTTTAAAAAAAAGGATCAGTTCAACACCGGTATTGGCTCTTCCGGATCTTAGACAACCATTTGATATTCAAATGGATGCTAGTGATTACGCCATGGGAGTAGTTCTTAAGCGTCATGGTAAGACAATTTCTTTTAATTTTTAATTTTTTAATGGAGTTGTGACTAACTATCCCACTTATGACAAAGAACTTTATGTATTGGTACAAAGTGTTAAAAAATGCAAACACTACTTGATGGGGAAGGAGACCATTATCCATACCGACCATCAACCATTGCATTACTTACAGTCACAGTCAAAGTTGCAGCAATCAGGACACTTCAAAAGGATGGGTTTTATACAATAGTTTCATTTGGTTATCATGTCAAAAAAAAAGGATCTACAATAAGGTAGCTGGTATTATTTCTAGGCCTATTGTAAATTCATCTATTATACTCAAGCATAATTATGTTTTACTTGAAAGTTACATTGAGAAATATGCATATGATAATGAATTTCAAGATGTGTATGCAAGCTTCAGGCAAGGAAATAAAATTGAAGAGTTAGATTACTATGTACATAACAGTGTGTTGCATCACTTGGGCAAGTTATGTATTCCACAGGGAGAAATAAACAGTGTCATAAGGGAGGCGCACACTTCATTGATTGCTGGACACTTTTGTGTAGGCAAGACAATAACGAATCTCCAAAGGTATTGTTATTGGCCACACATGTTTGATAATGTATCTCATTTAATTAGAGGATGTTCTTTGTGTGCAACAAGTAAGCCTAGCAATAGGAAACTAGGATTATACACTCCACTTCCTGTACCTTCACGTCCATGGAAGAGTATCTCAATGGATTTTGTAGGAGGTCTTCCATTGTCAAGGAAAGACCATGGTTACTTGTATGTAGTTGTAGATAGGTTCAACAAGATGTGTATTCTAATGCCATGTAAAAAACAAATTACAGCTGAACAAACAACTCATCTTTTCTTTCAAAATATTTGGGTCCTTTTTTGTCTTCCTACTTCCATTGTAAGTGATCAAGATTCTCGATTTGTTGGGAATTTTTGGTCAAATTTGTGGGACATGATGGACATTAAGTTGAATAAGGGTACAACCTTTCATCTGCAAACAGATGGACAAGCCAAGGTGGTCAACAAGAGAGTCATTCATCTTCTTAGAGGATATTGCAACAAACATCCCAAGTTGTGGGATGAACAATTTCATTACATACAACATGCATACAACAAGGCAAAGCATTCTTCCACAAACACATCACCATTTGAGGCATGTTTTGGGTACTTTCCAATATCGCCATTCAGATTCATCTTTGAGAAAGATGTTGCAATCGACAGTCATAGCGACAACGATAAGGCAAGGAAGTTCATAGAGAAAATTCAGTTGATACATCACATAGTGCAAGAACAATATGAAAAGAGTCAGAGCAGCTACAAGGCAAGGCATGAAAAACATCGTGTTGATCATAAATTTCAAGTTGGAGATGAAGTTTGGTTATATATTAGCAAAGAAAGAATTCAAGGGGAATGGTAAAAAGCTGATGCCCATCTATTATGGTCCTTTTAAAATTTTGGAAAAGATTGGTAACAATGCATTTAATCTAGATTTGCCTCCTTATATGCAGATATACTCTGTTGTGAATGTTGAGAATTTGAGATTGTTTGAGCCTCCTTTAATCGATGATCAAGGAGGGCATGTTCAACTGCCATAAATAGATGATAGCTCACCGGAATATCTTGATGAACTTCAACAAGATCTCATACTTGCAAAAGAACTAGAACTCTGAGAGAGGAAATGTTGAATACCTTCGAGTGGGACTGAAGGGACAAAATCCTTCTAAGGCCAAATAGATGCAGATCGAGAAGGTGAGGGAGTTGTACCCTCACTTGTTGAACAATTGATAGTATCTTTTGGGGTCAAAAAGGCTTGGAGTGGGGATGAATTATCATGTGCTCAATTTTTAGCTCAAAAATAAAAGTTCTCAGAATCACTCAAAACCTAAAAGAATGCATCCATCTCGGTGATATGATCTAAACTCAACTCATTTCACTCAAAACTGAGTTCGTATGAGGAAGATATTGTGTTTTATCTGCTTTGCCAAACAAAAGAATTTTTGAAAAAAAGGGTACAGTCACTGCACATTCAACAATCTGTACTACTGATGTGGCAGGTGAATGGGTAGGTCAACGAATTGGTAAAATTCCAATAAGGTTTTGCCAAGTGGCATATTGTGGTTGGCTAATGGGTTGGTGATTTGGCTTCATTTAAATGGTTTGAGGTGGACTAATGAGGAGGGGACATGTGGCAAGCTCGAAGGCTGCCATGTGTCCCTACCAAAAGGTCAGGTTATCGGCGCGCAGTAAAATTTTATGGTAGGCCAAGGAGTCGAACCCGGGACCTACACTATATAAACTCCACATGTTACCACTACACCACAACTTCGGTTCTTAATTGTATATGATTGCGAATTGTATTCATGATGTTACGACTTGACTGTTGGGGGGAGGAGGGAGCCAGACCACAAGACAACCCCCTCCCATGTGATCACTCCTTTTAAACCGCCAGCTAATGATTTTCCATAATCACTAGCCAACAAACCGTAACCGTCAGTTAACATGACAAATAATTTGCCATGTGTTTACTATTGTGAAGACCGCCAATCTAACGGTTAGTAGAACCACGTGGTATTAGTGCTAATCACAGTTTAAGCCTAATTAAACTGTGCTTATCTAATAATTAATCCGTAGTTAATTTGGCAGGACTAACTGGAGTTCTCTAGTTTTAGTGGAGTTTTACTAGGAAAAACAATTTTTTCCATAACTTTTGCAAAATTCGACCAAATTGGGATTAGAAAAAGCTATTCCTAGATGATTTTGATGTTCTTAGCACATTGAAGTAGGTTTCAACAATAGTATAGCATTGTAAACATCACTTTTTCCATTTTGAGATAATACGAGGCCCAAGCCATGGAAGTTGGACCAAGGAGATGTAGCTCAGTAGGGGTGAACTCCTTTATCAAAACACTATGTTAAGTGTTCATTTGATGGTTTGTTGTACATTTATTTGTTGTTGTTTATAATTTCATTTACATGCTATTTTTCTCATGAATTTAACATAAAACTTTACAAGAATTTACCTATTCATTCACAAGCACCATAAAGGAAACCTATGCACATGAAGCAAATGTTAAGATTTTTTTTTTTAATTATGAAGTTTAAATTAGTACAACAAAACTAACATTCAAAAAAATATCAACTCCATCAAATCCCAAGCCTCATTTTTGTGCAAAGATGTCATTTCATCAACCATGGCCTCTTTCCAAAGTTTTCCATCATCTGAATCTACTGCTTCCCTCACAGTTCTTAGATCATCATCAATGATAGATAAAGAAAAATTTTAACAGAAAGAAGATGGACTATACCTTATGGCTGCCTTCTTTCACGAACTGATCTTCTCACAGCTGGAGTTTTTGGCTCTTCATCATCTGATCCCTCTTCTACCGTAGAGTCTGATTCTTCCTCCTTTAGCTCAAACTCTATCTTATCAGGTTCCTTTGGTAGGACATCATGTTGAATAAAATATTTCACCTCTAAAAACCACATCTCAGCTGTACACAACCTTGTTTCTATGTTACAAAGCTTATAAGCTTTTAAACCATCCTTATACCCAATAAATATGCACCTTTCAGATTTACTATCCAACTTTATTCATTTCTCCTTTGGAACATGTACATATGCATCACATCGAAATACCCTCAGATGTGAAAGAGAAGGTTTATTACTAATCCATACCTCTTGTAGAGTCTCATCCTTGAACACTTATGAAGGTGATCTATTGACCAGGTAATATGCAGTCTCCGCTGCCTCTGCCCAAAATTCCTGTCCTAACCCGACACCACTAAGCATTCTTCTTGCCTTTTCCATCAACATCGTGTTCATTCTTTATGAAACTCCATTTTTTTGAGGTGTGTATGGAGTATTATTTTATCGTGCTATACCACACTTCTTACAGAACTCTTCAAATTCCTTCTTGCAAAACTCTCCACCATTATCTATTCACAACACATTTATCTTATTCTCTCTCTGGTTTTCCACTTGAGCCTTAAATTCTTTAAACCTGTCAAAGACTTCAAATTTATTCTTGAGGAAATATATCCATGTATACCTTGAGAAGTCATCTATAAATGATACATATCACACAGACTTACCCAGTGATGGAATTGACACAGGTCCAAACACATCATTGTGCACAAGCTCTAATATCCATTTCTCCCTCTTAACACCAGAGGGGAAACTCACCCGATTTTGCTTCCCATATACACAATTTTCACAGAAATCAAAATAAAAAGAGAAATTAGACATACCTTCTACCATACCATTACCATGAAGTATTCAAAGGCCATTCTCTCCAATATGTCTAAGCCTTTGATGCCATAGCATGGTATTTTCTCCAGAGACAACTATATTTTCTACTCCACTTTCAGGAACCACAGAACTGTTGCACCCATCAATATTAGTGGTACCCTAAGTCTTGTACAGATTTCCAATTTGAATTCCCTGCATCAATACCAGTGCTCTTTAAACCATCTTGTAGGTATATTTCTCGAACACTGTTTTTACGCCTGCATCATCCAACTTTCTTACAAAAATAAGATTTATGGCCAATGCAGGAATATGTAGAACACCCGAAAGTGTTCTAATCCTTCCACCTTGTAACTTCAACTTTAATTTTCCATGACCAATGATTCTAGCCTTCCTATCATCCCCTAAGAAGACATCACCACGATCATATTTCAAATACTTGTAGAACCACTCCCTATGGGGAGTGAAGTGAAAGAATGCACCTAAATCAATCAGCCATGCCTCATGATCTAGATGTGTACTTGAAGAAGAAGACAAGTACACATCCCCAACTTCATATGAGGTAGTTTTCACCTCTACAGAAGGCGCATCATCAGATCCCTTTCCTTTCTCAAGAGATTTATATTTACAATCCTCTTTGAAGTGCCCTTCTTTTCTGCATTTCCAGCACACCTTTAGAGGTTTTCCTGGAGATTTAGATATCCCTCTAGATTTAGATCTCCCACTCAAGGACTTATTTTTGTTTTTGTTATGGGACCATCCTCGTACAGACAAGGCATCACCATTCTGGCCCTCCATATTTTTCTATCTCATCTCCTCCAACAACAAGGATGAGACTATTTCATCAAACTAGAAGGAAATTGCATTACTACCTATTGCAACAACCAAACTATCCCACGAATATGGTAGAGAAAGCAACAAACTGATGCACTTATATTCATATGAAATTTTAATATCAAAAGATAATAATTGGCTTACCACAGTATTAAAGGCATTCAGATGCTATGTCATCGAGTCTCCATGTTTCATCCTCATGTTATACATCTTTTTCCATAGGAACTGTTTATTTGGGCTAGAGACTTAGATTGGTACAAAGTCCCTAACTTGTCCCACAAAGCCTTCGCTGAAGCTTCCCCTGATACATTCAACAATATTGAATCTGAGACACACAATTGGATTGTTCTCTTTGCCTTCCAATCCAACTTTCCTAGTCTTCAGCTGACATTGTTGTTGGTTTAGTAACCATATCTACCACAATGCACTGATATTTGTTCACTAGCAGATCCTCCATCTTTAGTTTCCACAAATCAAAACTATGACCATTAAATTTCTTGATCACGATCTTTCCACTGCTCATCATCTTCTTTCACCACAAGAATTGATTCCACGGATCTCCCACTAAACAAGGCCTACCACATGCTCGAGAAAAACCCCTTAACAACAAAGGCGTCCCCTTGAAGCCAGAAAGACTTTGATACTAAATGTAGGTTTTAACCCCGTAGAGAATTAACTGCATACAAATTCTAAAAGATAGAAAATAAACAATGGTGAGAGCATAAAACATAAAATAGATATATACAGAGATTTTCCCCTGGATCCCAAAATCAGGAGTACCGGATTGATTTTTCATTATATTCCTTTCAATTTTGCAATACATATATATACATGTTGAAGCATCCATAAACCCCAATCCATTAACCCTATATTAGAACATAATTGTAGTTCCCTTGAAAATCTACAAAATACCATGTCCATAAAACCATCATGCCCAAAACCATGTGCGAAATGCATGCACAAAACCATAGGTAGGTCCGCCCCAACTAACATAGGGTCCAGAAAATAAATTTTCCTGTGCACTGCCCTGGACCCCATGCAGGGGAGCTACCACCCCCCTACTTACCCCCTGCTATGCCCAGTGCAACATACAAGGGGTATATCACCCCCCCATGCATGGGGTAG
Organism: Pinus taeda; assembly: GCA_000404065.3. Taxonomy (NCBI): domain Eukaryota; kingdom Viridiplantae; phylum Streptophyta; class Pinopsida; order Pinales; family Pinaceae; genus Pinus; species Pinus taeda. The sequence continues at coordinate 226,297 of APFE031184496.1, read as the reverse complement.
TTGTGGAAATAATATAACATACACCCAACACATTTGAGATTCAAACGAATGCAACATGGTAAGCGTATTTGTGATCATTCTAAAACATTTACCAATGCAGTAATTAACTATTCAACTTATGATAAAAGAGTTAGATGCTTTGGTACAAAGTGTGAAGAAATGGAAGCATTATTTAATGGGAAAAGAAACAATTATTCATACTGACCATTAACCTTTACAATATTTACAATTGCAAACCAAGCTACAACAAGATAGACATTTAAGGTGGATGGGATTTCTACAACAGTTCCATTTGGTAATCAGGTACAATAAAGGTATATATAACAAATTTTTTGATATGTTTTCAAGGCCTATTGTTAATGCATCTATCATTCTTAAGCATAACTCAATCATGCATGAAAGTTATATTGAACAATATGCTCAAGATGATGATTTTCAAGGTGTTTATGCAACTTTGTGTCAAGGAAATCATGTTGAAGAGTTGGATAATCATGTTCATTAAAATTTTGTGTATCATCTTGGAAAGTTATGTTTCCCACCATGTAAAAGGGTCAACACCATAAGGGAAGCTCATACTTCTCTTATTGTTGGCCACTTTGGTGTAGGAAAAACAGTTGCACAATTATAAAGGTATTGTTATTGGCCTCATATGAATGAAAGTGCATCAAGATATGTAATAGGATGTTCCATGTGTGCTACTAGTAAGCCTAGCAATAGAATGTTGGGATTGTATACTCCACTTCCTATTCCTTCTCATCCTTGGGAAATTATTTTTATGGATTTTATAGGAGGATTACCAATGTCAAAGCAAGGTCATTATTAGAAAATTATATATTATAGAGAAATGGAACACATAAAATATTGCAAAAATATAAACACAAAAAATGTATAAAACAAGAGAGACACAGATATACGTGGTTCACCCAATTTGAGATACGTCCACGGAGAAACATCCAAGCCTTCCTTTTATGTTATCTAACAAACTAAAGAGATACAACCTACAACAGATCCAATGTAATTTGTTCTTTGCTCTCAATCTCCTCTCTTTTCCTCACTCATAATACAGATCTACATAGATGCAATACAATTCCCTCATATTGATCTAGGTAGATCTCGAGACACCAAGAGGATGGACAAGGCTCGAAATTCAAAATGGAAAAAAGGAAAAGTTGTTGGCATCAGTTAAGAGAGCTCGTCTTCTTGATCGCGGTGGTGTGAACAGTTCATCAATCTGAGCTTGTATGCAAAAGATAGAGCTCTTCAAAGATTGGTGTGGTGGGAGAAAAATGGGGCCCACAGTGCGCCACATGGCATCCCAGTCAGAACGTGGGACCCACATGGCAGCTTGACACTTGGCATCCCTCCAGTGGCCTCCTAAACCTGCACAAGCAACAAAAATCATTTTTTGTGTTAGAAACTATATAAACAATAAAACCAAAAAAAAAAAAAAAACTATATATTAACTAAAGTGGGAAAAAGGTTTATATATATATATACTATATATATATATATATAATATATAATATAAATGAAACTATAATAACAAAATTATTTTGTTATAATGAAAATAGAACAACCAAACTCCAACATAACATATAATATATAAACAATATATATCCATAATTGTTGAACGTACATGGTGGAATGATGTTATGGTATATGGTTAAACCAAACAAATTAACCAATGAATATATGGCGGAGTATGGTTACACAACCAACACATAACTTGGTGGAGTATGTTAGCCTCCTGCCATAGCAGGTATTCATCTTTCATGATTAACATTTTTGCATGCCAAATATGTCATACTCCGCAGGCTGCAATGTTCCATATTTGATACTTAGGCCAAGGAAATGTCCATGAGAGTCTGCTAGCCTAAGTGCCTCTGTTGTATTCCAATTTTGATGAGTTATTCCATTTTTGAAGAATTTTCAGTTAAAGGGAGGTCCAAACAGCTTAATCTTGGTCTCCCTAGGTTTCAATTTCCTATTGTACAATATAGAGAATTATTATCTGTCCAAACAGCTTAATCTTGGCAGATCCTCAGATAGGTGGAGAATAAGGGTGCTCAACAGCCTAACCTGAGCCCCTGGATGAAATAAGAATAGATGTAGATAGGAGGACAGCAGAAAAGAAAAAGTTGTAAAGTTGGGTTTGCTAATTCAAGTGCAGCCAAACCAAAGGAAGAAAAAATGTTAGGTGTATTAGGCCAGGTAGGTAGTTTGAGGTTGCAGAAGCAGATTGATAATCACTTGTGGTCTTGTCAAGAAGGACTCATATCACTTATGGCATTGGCACCATGGAAGTTGTTTGGTGGTACAACAAGGAAGCATGACTAACTTCCCCTTCTCATTTCCTCATAAATCATTTACTAACATCCCCTTGAGGACCTTGGGATCTGCCCAACAAGTCCTACTTTGAGCTCATCTATGTGGAATGTCAAGTCAAGTTTTGACTTTCCCCAATGAAAAGAAGCCACATTTCTTGTGTAAAATTAATCTTTACACAATATATCATTTCCCTTACATTTCCATTTCACCAAGTCATATTAATTGCTAATTTTATTATGTAACTCCATATCTATCTCCCCTTCCCCTACTAAAACTATGTTAAACAACTCCCCTATATACTTATCCCCTCCCCGTGGTTGAAAAATAACCATAAAGTATCCCTTGGGAATTACTAAGTTTGCCTGAAATTTAGTAAGAACCCTCCTTTGTCTTAAAAATTCGTCTTTCAATGCCTTTGAACTCCTTCCATGGCATAAAAACTTCCCTCCGATCTCATTTTTTCCCCTTTTCCCTTCGTAAAACCCCACTTTTCTAAAGTTCCCCCCCCCGCTGAATTAAATAATCAATAAAACGGCATGCGGGCCCCGTCCCTAAACCTTCCGCCATCTTACCTGTCCCGCCAGCCGTCCGATTGTCCGCGCCCTAAGATCTACAATGGGCGGGTCTTTTCCTGCCCCGATGTGCCGACAGTTAGCCTCTCGGAGATGGGTAGTTTTCCCGTCGTACTCCCGCCATGCGTCGCCCTCCCGGCTGTGGCGGAGCCCCCTCCTCCCAAACCACTTGTGCCCAAAAGCGATGTGCTTAAAACCGGATACTGCTTCCCCCTTGCGTGATGTAAGCACCGTGTCACCCTGCTGCGTCACCCTGCCACGTCACCCACCGTACTGGGTCCCACTGCTGACATCATGCTGATGTCATCCACCGTACCGCTGACGTCATCCGCCGAAAGAAGAGCGTGGAAAGGCGAAATTGATGCTTAGGAGGCCTGAAATCAAAATTCGAGGCAGTTTTCGATGCGCGATTAGTTCCTTAGCGCTAATCGTGCATCGCTAAGAAAAATAGGCCAAAATGGAAAGCCTCATTTTTCAGCAGTTATTTTTGCCTCAAAAGGGCAGAAAAGGGGCGATTTGATAGTTTTAAGCATATTAGAGGAAAGAGGAAGCCCAGATTCAATTAAAGAGTATCAGTGAAGCAGCAAAGAGTATCAGATTGACAATAAGGAAGCGGTGAAGCCACTTAAGGCTCTCAGACCATAGTGAATGCACATTAAAGCCACTCAAGAGCAGTGGAACGGAGACTAATGCGCAGTTATGATGAATGGCTAGCGCATAACAACAAAGGACAGATAACCTCATTTTTGAAGTAGCTGCCCCCAACGCAACATTAGATAGATATTTTTACTTTACTTGCAAGAGAAGTTAGGTTAACTGCATTTATTTCCTTAGATCTTCTAGCAGATATTTTTTGTAGATATTTTGCCTATAAATACATCCGTGAACAATGTGATCAGGGTTGGTGGGTTGTTTGGTTGATCTCTCATTTGAGACTTGTGTTGTAAATATTAAGAACTTCTGTAAGCAAAGATTGTTGAAATGTCTGCATATGAACTAGCTGGTTGTGCTTTTGATGGCTAAAGAACTTGGTATGGAATTCTCATGCTTTCTCACGGTTCAATAAGTCTTTTCTCCCTCTGTTTATCAATTTATACAGAGATGTACCATCTATATATCATAATCTAAGTTGCGGGAAGAAAGAATAGATCAGAACTGGTTTTCATGCCCTCTGTGCTCAATTCTTGTAACTTTTCTATGTTTTCCTCTAAATTAGTGATGAATATGCATTCTTAATTGCGCATGTTTAAGCTATTTCCTTCATTACATGAATGTTGTCTAGGAATTCTTCATTTCCCTATTCAGCTTTCATCCACTTTCCCTCTTTGGTTGGATGAGAGATCCTTAATTGCCTCTCATCCCCTGACCTCCATTTCATCCTTGTTCCAGCATAAATCATTGTGCCATGTGTAGTTATCCTGCTCCATATTCCTCTCTTCTAACAAAGAAAACACACCCTTTAGTTCACATTCATTGACTCCATGCCCAATGGTTTGAACTTCTTACACTTTGCATGACAACTCTGCTTGAATAGATGAACCATCCCATCAATCAAAAATCAAAACCCATGCGCATCATATCTAGCCTAAAATCATCCCTTAAACAAAGCTAAATCCTAAAGAGAGAGCCCTCTCTGACTGCTGGTAGGCTAGGACTTGCAGTCCAAAGATTGGTTTGTGGTTACCTCGATCGTATTCCCTTAGGAGTCAAAGGGAACAACCTGAGTGATAACATAATGGTGACTCCACTGGGGAAAATCATCTGTTCATCACTATAAATCCCCTTTTTGATCAGTTTGCCTTTTGTATAAGTCTTAAACTTCTTTTGAAAAATTCTAAAAAAAAATAAAAAATCTCAAAAAATCTCAAAAAAATTTGGTTTCTTATTGCATATTAAATCATGATTTGTGTGGTGGACAGAGATCAAGCCCTTCAAAGTTAATTTACCTATCCACCTGGCGACTCCACATAATCCTCATAATAAAGACTCCACTGGAGAAATGAACCCAAGAGAAATATATGAGAAGATCAGGCTTTTGACCTGGATTACTATCCAAGAGGTCATGTTCTTTCTCTTCCATAAAATTTTTCTGTGTATATTGTATTTTAAAAATGATTTTAAATTAGATTTTCATGATTTTCCTTTTGAAAATGTTGTTGAAAAGCCTCCTTGCACGTTAGAACAACGGCCTTTAAATGCTGCTGAAAATCATCATACAGCCAAGGAGGAAACAAATGTCAAAGCCAATCATTCTATCCTTGTTCATATTGAGCCCATCCAGCCAATCCCTGTACATAATCCCATGCCTCGTAAAGTTCCTGATAGATATAAGCCTCTTGTTTTGCCTCCCGTGCTTAATCCTCTGTCCAAAAATCATCCGGAGCATCTCCCAAGATTTGATGGAGAAGATGGTATTACTGCACAAAAACATATCCAAGCCTTTGAAGACTATCTTAATATATTTGAAGTGGAGGATGAGGATGTTAGTATCAGGCTGTTTTCCCTTTCTTTGCAAAGCAAAGTTAGGACTTGGTTTAAAGCATTGCCTGAGGCTAGAATTTCTAATCTTCAGCAGTTTTCCAAGCTCTTCCTTGATAGATGGATGATCAAACTTAATTTCCTCTTGCTCATTGAAGAATATAATCAGTTAAAAAGAAGTCCAAATGAATCTGTTCAGCAATTTCATGATTGATTCAATCAAATTTATCATTCTCTGCCTTTGAATATTAGACCTCCCCCTGATTTAGCTCTATTGCATTATCCAAGAGCTTTTGACCCAGAAATAGAATTCCGTTTAAGAGAAAGGAGCCCATCCACTATGAAAAAAACGCAGGACATGGCAGTACATAGAGGCCAATCTGAAGATCAGGGAAGAAAAGCGCAAAGCAGAGCAAGAAGATAAACTTCATGGTTTGTTACAAAGGTCAGAGGAAATGATCACAATGAAAGTGGAATGTTTAGAGCACCAGAACACATTTGTTTTGCAAGAGGAAAGTAATGACATTCATGAACAAACCTACCACAAAACAGATGACATATTCGTACGACCATACATGATGGAACAATCTCCTGATATACTATATGAATATAACATCTTCTCCTCTTTCAACTGCTTGCCAAAATACGATGAGTATGATGATGATGATGAGCCTAATGACCAAATCAGCCTTGCAGAGGAGTCAGAAACTATTTTGGCAGAAAGCACAGTTCAGGATCAGCTGTCTAAAATCAATGATCAACATGCCTACCTCAGCTATGAAATAAAGGAGGAAAGAGCACAAAATTTTGATTTCAGTGAAGGAACTTTACCTTTTTGTGGTGATTCTTTTCAATTTATTAAGGAGAACTATCATGCAGTTAATAAGCAAGTATCAGTAAGTGTTGATATTGATCATCTGGAGGAAGCCCAAATCAGTGTTCAAAATATATTGCCTCCAGTTTTGCAGCCCCAAAGAGCCATCGAATATCAGATTGAGGAAGATTCGAAAGCGACTATTCATGACCAAGTGATCCAAGTGGATCCCCTGCCTCTTTGTTTTCAGCCATCTAAATCTTTTGAAGAAGAAGAGCAACTTGTGCAGATCAATCAAAGGCCATATGAGCCTGCTTGTAATAAATTGCAAATAGCAGTTCATGTTGTATATGATTCATGCGCTGACAGGGTGTATGGTGAAGTAAAGAAGTGCTCTTCACCATTAGTAGGCTGTGTGCCTCAATATCAAAATGTGGATGATCTCCCTATTCCAAGGCATGATAGTGATCCCAAACTTTTGTACAGTTCTTCAATTCAGTCCAGCAATAATGTATATATGCTGCAGGACCCTTTTGTACAGTTTCTTGTTTCAACAAAGAAGGTCAACAGTTTTTTGATCTTCTCAAAGATTAACAAAGCCATATCAGATTGCAAGATCTCAGTTTTTCTCGTCAGCAAGCACAAGCAGCAAAGCTCGTTCATGCTTATAATACTTAAGTGGCTGCATTGGTTATTTCATTTTACCTAACAGCAAAGTAAGTGCTGGTTAGAGTAGGTAGGTAGGATTTCAGTTTTCTATTTGGATAGAAAGCTTGCTGCAGTTGAAGCCCGAAGTGAAGGCCATAAGCTCTTTAAGTCTGCTGTCATGTTCATAAATAAAGCAGCCAGCAAAGGGAAGTTTTGCAGAGTACAAAAACAATTGAAGATCAAGGCATTCTGACCTATTGTTCTTGACTTTTCACAAGGAAAAGCCATCCCCAAGTGGAGCCACTATTAGCCTCCTACTCATAGCAGGTATTCATCTTTCATGATTAACATTTTTGCATGCCAAATATGTCATACTCCGCAGGCTGCAATGTTCCATATTTGATACTTAGGCCAAGGAAATGTCCATGAGAGTCTGCTAGCCTAAGTGCCTCTGTTGTATTCCAATTTTGATGAGTTATTCCATTTTTGAAGAATTTTCAGTTAAAGGGAGGTCCAAACAGCTTAATCTTGGTCTCCCTAGGTTTCAATTTCCTATTGTACAATATAGAGAATTATTATCTGTCCAAACAGCTTAATCTTGGCAGATCCTCAGATAGGTGGAGAATAAGGGTGCTCAACAGCCTAACCTGAGCCCCTGGATGAAATAAGAATAGATGTAGATAGGAGGACAGCAGAAAAGAAAAAGTTGTAAAGTTGGGTTTGCTAATTCAAGTGCAGCCAAACCAAAGGAAGAAAAAATGTTAGGTGTATTAGGCCAGGTAGGTAGTTTGAGGTTGCAGAAGCAGATTGATAATCACTTGTGGTCTTGTCAAGAAGGACTCATATCACTTATGGCATTGGCACCATGGCAGTTGTTTGGTGGTACAACAAGGAAGCATGACTAACTTCCCCTTCTCATTTCCTCAGAAATCATTTACTAACATCCCCTTGAGGACCTTGGGATCTACCCAACAAGTCCTGCTTTCAGCTCATCTGTGTGGAATGTCAAGTTAAGTTTTGACTTTCCCCAATGAAAAGAAGCCACATTTCTTGTGTAAAATTAATCTTTACAAAATCCATCATTTCCCTTACATTTCCATTTCACCAAGTCATATTAATTGGTAATTTTATTATGTAACTCCCTATCTATCTCCCCTTCCCCTACTAAAACTATGTTAAACAACTCTCCTATATACTTATCCCCTCCCCGTGGTTGAAAATAACCATAAAGTATCCCTTGGGAATTACTAAGTTTGCCTGAAATTTAGTAAGAACTCTCCTTTGTCTTAAAAATCCGTCTTTCAATGCCTTTGGACTCCTTCCATGGCATAAAAACCTCCCTCCGATCTCATGTTTTCCCCTTTTCCCTTCGTAAAAACCCACTTTTCTAAAGTTCCCCCTCCCCGCCGAATTAAATAATCAATAAAACGGCGTGCGGGCCTCATCCCTAAACCTTTCGCCATCTTACTTGTCCCGCCAGCCATCCAATTGCCCGCGCCCTAAGATCTATAGTGGGCAGGTCTTTTCCTGCCTCGATGTGCCGACGATTAGTGTCCGGGAGATGGGTGGTTTTCCCGTCGTACTCCTGCCACGCGTCGCCCTCCCAGCTGTGGCGGAGCCCCCTCCTCCCAAACCACATGTGCCCAAAAGTGGTGCACTTAAAACTGAATACCGCTTCCCCCTTGTGTGACATAAGCACCGCGTCACCCAGCTACGTCACCCTGCCACCTCACCCTGCCACGTCACCTGCTGTACTGGGTCCCACTACTGACTTCATCCACCATACCACTGATGTCATGCTGATGTCATCCACCGAAAGAAAAGTGCGCAAAGGCAAAATTGATGCTTAGGAGGCCCGAAATCAAAATCTGAGGCAGTTTTCGATGCGCGATTAGCGCCTTAGCGCTAATCGTGCATCGCTAAGAAAAATAGGCCAAAATGGAAAGCCTCATTTTTCAGTAGTTATTTTGCCTCGAAAGATTAGAAAAGGGGCGATTTGATAGTTTTAAGCATATCAGAGGAAAGAGGAAGCCCAGATTCAATTAAAGAGTATCACTGAAGCGCCAAAGAGTATTAGATCGACAATAAGGAAGTGGTGAATCCACTTAAGGCTCTCAGACCACAGTGAATGCACATTAAAGCCACTTAAAAGTAGTGGAACAGAGACTAATGTGCAGTTATGATGAATGGCCAGCGCATAAAAGCAAAGGACAGATAACCTCATTTTTTGAAGCAGCTGGCCCCAACGCAACATTAGATAGATATTTTTACATTACTTGCAAGAGAAGTTAGGTTAACTGCATTTATTTCCTTAGATCTTCTAGCAGATCTTTTTTGTAGATATTTTGCCTATAAATACAGCCCTGAACAATGTGATCAGGGTTGGTGGGTTGTTTGGTTGATCTCTCATTTGAGAATTGTGTTGTAAATATTAAGAACTTCTGTAATCAAAGATTGCTGGAATGTCTGCATCTGAACTGGCTGGTTGTGCTTTTGATGGCTAAAGAACTTGGTATGGAATTATCATGCTTGTTCACGGTTCAATAAGTCTTTCCTCCCTCTGTTTATCAGTTTATACATAGCTGTGCCATCTATATATCATAATCTAAGTTGCGTGAAGAAAGAATAGATCAGAACTGGTTTTCATGCCCTCTGTGCTCAATTCTTGTAACTTTTCTATGTTTTCCTCTGAATTAGTGATGAATATGCATTCTTAATTGCGCATGTTTAAGCTATTTCCTTCATTATATGAATGCTGTCTAGGAATTCTTCATTGCCCTATTCAGCTTTCATCCACTTTCCCTCTTTGGCTGGATGAGATATCCTTAATTGCCTCTCATCCCCTGACCTCCATTTCATCCTTGTTCTAGCATAAATCATTGTGCCATGTGTAGCTATCCTACTCCATATTCCCCTCTTCTAACAAAGAAAACACACCCTTCGGTTCACATTCATTGACTCCATGCCCATTGGTTTGAACTTCTTACACTCTGCATGCCAACTCTGCTTGAACAGATCAATCATCCCATCAATCAAAAATCAAAACCCATGCGCATCATATCTAGCCTAAAATCATCCCTTAAACAAAGCTAAATCCTAAAGAGAGAGCCCTCTCTGACTGCTGGTAGGCTAGGACCTGCAGTCCAAAGATTGGTTTGTGGTTACCTCGGCCGTATTCCCTTAGGAGTCAAAGGGAACAACCTGAGTGATAACAGAGTATCACATTGAAACAAATCACGGTCAACGTAGGTGGTACATTGGGGCTTGGGTAGGCGGCCACGTAAGTGGTCCCGCCACCCAAAGCCACCCATATATATCACGAGATGAACGGTACAACGCCAAACATAATTAATGAGTATAGTGTTGGTTGGAAAGGGATGGGTGCGGTCACGTGAAGTATGGGCCCACTCCCCAATCAACAGTTAATATATATATATATATGGCATACGATTTATGAAAAATGGAATGTGGTTATTTAAAATGTGTTTTGGTAAAAATAAACCATAACCACATTATGGATTAATCCACCCAAGTTTATATAAAACTCATTTTTCTAACCATTGCAAGGGAGGAGATCAGCGGCACAAATTTCGAGACAAGGTGGTGGAACCTTGAGCACTCAGAAACACTGGTGGAACCTTGCCTGAGCAGAATTTTTGCAGGAGGGTGATTTTGGTCTAAACTCAGAATTGGGCAAGTTTTATATAGATTTTACACCTCTTGGCTATGGGAATCCATTGGTGGTGTCAGTTTCTGCAACAAAGCTCTCCAATTTTTGGGCACTTTTCAGCATAGAGGTATAATGCTCCATTTTGTAAATTGATGAATGTAATTTCTTTTGATACCATTTTTAATGAATGAAGGCCTCCCCATTGATCGAGTAGGGTCCGGAGACATAGTCCAGGAGGGACAAACTCCGTTATCAAGCTTCTTGTCTTCTTGTCATGCTTATGTGTTTCTTCTTTTTCTTCTCACATGTGCACATTTAAGTTTCTCTTTGGTTAAGCTACAAACTGTTTATGTGATTCTTTTCATGCATCTCTAAATAGAAGATAACCTAGATCAAGTGGTATCAGAGTAGGTGTTTTTAGATGTGAATTGCATTTTGTATGCTAATGAGAAATGGGCTCCGAAGAGGAAAAGGAGAATTACAGTCTTTTGAACTCGAGGCGGGACGTGCACATCGAAGGAGAAACATGGTAGATGAAGAGGCTCGGTATGAGGAGGAGCTCAATTTCCACAAGACTTTCTATATGATGGAAGATCGTGTTGAGAAGTTGTTCTAAAAGCTCGAAAAGTAGGAAAATGTAGACGGGAAAACTCCAGAAGGACAAGGTTCAGTACATGGAGGTAATGGAGGAGATCCACCTCCTTCTCCTTCTACAAGTGAAAGTTCTTCTTCTTCTCACCATCATAATAATCGAAATTCCAAAGATGCATCTAAAAATACCTTTTCTAAATTATATGTTAAATTTGATTTCCCCATGTACAGTGGTGAAAGCAATGCAGAAAAGCTTAATAATTGGATTAGGCAGATTGAGATCTACTGTAGCATTCAGCGGATCATGGAGGATGAAGCAAAGATTCAGTTGGCCTCTTTGCGATTAACCAACACCGCTCTTGTTTGGTGGGAGAGCAAAGTACAAAGCAATAAGGATGTGGGCTATCTTTATTCCTCTTGGCCTAATTTCATTTCTACATTAAAAGCACAATTTTATCCATTTGGTTACATGCAAAAAGCTTTAATGAACTAGCAGTATTTAAGGCAAGGCAAAGGTCAGGATGTTCATAGTTCTACAGAAGAATTTAGGAAGCAAGCACTAAATTTGGGTATTGAACTTGATACACTTGAAATTGTAACTAAATACATTGGATCGTTACATAATTATATTTGACATTCATTTTTATTGTTTGAACCAACCACCATTGATGCGACTAGTGTAAAGGCCATTCACATTGAGAACAGGGGCAAATATGACAGAGATGACCAATCAAAGAGAACGGTAGCAGTCAAGAGAAGGGGAGAAAAGCCCTCTTGTACCCATTGTGGGAAAGAGGGGCATGATGAAGAAAATTGCTGGAAGCTGAACCCTGAACTGAGACCGGAGAGGAATGACAGAAATGGGAAACAGAGCCGTCACCACTGTTCAACAAAGCCAAGATTCCAAGTCAAAGGAATATGAGAAAGTCATAGCTACAAGATTTGAATTAGGTAGGCCCGTTGACTTGGGGTCTGACTTCAGTGATGAGATGAAGTTTGCAGCCCTGGGGGTCGCGACAAGAGGGCCCATAGATTTGGGGTCTGATTCCAACCGATATAGCAAAAAGGACACTTCCCTCAGCAGGACTCCAAGAACTTAAAGAGATCAACCACCACATCCAAGCAGAAAATGGTGAACTAAGGAGGCTTTTACAGGAGGCGAGGGATGAAAACCAAAGGTTACTATGCTAGTTGCAAGCCAAGGATGAGGCCTTGGAATAGCTGCAACATAGCTATCGGGAGGTAAAAAGAAATTCTCCAATTTCATATGATATTCTTGATGACGAGTTTGCTGCTTTTGGAAAACATACTACAAGGATTGGATCTAGACTAATAAAGAAAATGGGATATCAAGGAAAGGGCCTCGGCATCATAAACCCCAAAGAAGTCAAGGAGTTTCCTCGTCATGCAGGACTCGGATACACCAGAAAGGAGGTGAGGAAAAGCTCTAATACAACTAGTAATCAGGAAACGACAAACAATGGAATTCCTTCCTCACCATCCAGCAATAGTGAGGGCTCCATGAACACCTTTCGAAGAAACACCAAGGGGAAGTGCCCCAAGGAAACCTCAAAAGTTTGGAGGAGAAAGAATCATTGTAGTCATTGCAACAAAGAGGGGCACCAACAAACCATGTGTCCGATGCTCCATGTTCCAGAAACATCGCCAGAGGGACCAAAAGATGTACATGTTCAACAGATGAATCCACACCATTCACGATGGTCTTCTTTGTTAAGATGGTTTTTTAGGGTAGTAGCTTGTTATGGCCACCATTGTAAATCATACATTGCAATGTAAAACTGATGGCATGTTTTCCATCACTTCAAGACGCAACGATGATATTTTGGCCTTCTCTTATTAGTATTTGAGGCATTAATTACTTTTTATGTAATCCTTGGCCCATGAGTGTGTCCTATAAACTCTTGGCAAGGAGGGGTTGTTGAGTCATGTGTGGTATGCATGATTGCAAGAATGTACTAGTTTCGTGTGCAGGAGATTGACAGCGTGCTAATGCTTTTGTAGGACCAAAAGCTCCTCAGTGGCAAGGATTGATCTAGGTGGATCTCGAGACACCAAGAGGATGGACAAGGCTCAAAATTAAAAATGGTAGAAAGGAAAAGTTGTTGGCATCAGTTAAGAGGGCTCATCTTCCTGATCATGGGGGCATGAACAGTTCATCAGTTTGAGCTCATATGCAAAAGATAGAGCTCTTCAAATATTGGTATGGCGGGAGAAAAATGGGGCCCATAGTGTGCCACATGGCATCTCAGTTAGCACGTGGGACCTACATGGAAACTTGACACTTGGCATCCCTCCAGTGGCCTCCTAAACCTGCACAAGCAACAAAAATAATTTTTTAGGTTAGAAACTATATAAACAATAAAACCAAAAATCCCTCCAAAAAAGAAACTATATATTAACTAAAGTGAGAAAAAAGTTATTATATATATATATATATATATAAATCAAACTATATAACAAAATTATTTTGTTATATTAAAATAGCACAACCAAACTCCAACGTAACATTCACGTGGAGGGTTATTAAAAGGGATGAACATATAATATATAAACAATATATATCCATAATCGTTGAACGTACATGGTGGAATGATGTTATGGTATATAGTTAACCCAAACAAATTAACCAACGGATATATGGTGGAGTATGGTTACACAACCAATACATAACTTGGTGGAGTATCACGTTGAAAGAAATCATGATCAACACAGGTGGTACATTGGGGCTTGGGTAGGCGGCCATGTAAGTGGTCCCGCCACCCAAAGCCACCCATATATATTACATAATGAACGGTACAACGCCAAATAGAGTTAATGCGTATAGTGTTGGTTGGAAAGGGATGGGTGCAGTCCCATGAAGTATGGGCCCACTCCCCAATCAACAGCATATATATATATAGATGGCATACAGTTTATGAAAAATGGATTGTGGTTATTCAAAATGGGTTTTGGTAAAAATAAACCATAACCACATTATGGATTAATCCACCTAGGTTTATATAAAACTCATTTTTCTAACCATTGCAAGAGAGGAGATTAGCGGCACGAATTTCGAGACAAGGTGGTGGAACCTTGAGCACTCAGAAACACTGGTGGTACCTTGCCTGAGCATAATTTTTGCAGGAGGGTGATTTTGGTCTAGACTCAAAATTTGGCAAGTTTTATATGGATTTTACACCTCTCGGCGATGGGAATCCATTGGTGGTGTCAGTTTCCGCAACACAGCTCTCCAATTTTCGGGCACTTTTCAGCTTGGAGGTATAATGCTCCATTTTATAAATTGATGAATGTAACTTCTTTTGATGCCATTTTTAATGAATGAAGGGCTCCCTGTTGATCGACCAGGGCCTAGAGATGTAGTCCAAGAGGGATGAACTCCATTATCAAGATTCTTGTCTTCTTGTCATGCTTATGTGTTTCTTATTCTTCTTCTCACATGTGCACATTTAAGTTTCTCTTTGGTTAAGCTACAAACTGTTTATGTAATTCTTTTCATGCATCTATAAACAAAAGGTAACCTGGATCACATATATAGTGAGGGGTTGCCTTCTAGGAAAAAAAGACCCTAAATTAAACATAACTTATACCATTAGTTCTCCACCTAATGAATGACCTATATTGACTATGAAATTACAACATTTTACAAGGAAATTTACATCTATTTTTAGCTTCAGGGGCACTACCCTCGATCCCCCTACCAAGGGGGGCTCCCAAAGGTCACGACTACCCCCCTTGGACCCCCCATGAAGTGAATATTTTACGGGTGGAATTGTTACACCATTACGAACTAAGGTCTAATGCGACGATACCTTTGAATACATACTTTGGGTTACCCAGTTCTATTATTTCTAATTGAAAATATGTTCTTCCAAAATGTATGGTTATACTTTGGGTTACCCAGTTCTATTATTTCTAATTGAGATTCTCGATTTTTCAGGAAATTTTGGTCAATTTTGTGGGAACTCATGGACACCAAGTTAAAGAATAGCACAACATTTCGTCCACAAATCGATGGCCAAACAAGAGTGGTAAACAGAAAAGTAGTACATCTCCTTCATGGATACTGTATCAAGCATTCTAAGCTTTGGGATGAACATTTATATTAAATCCAACATGCCTGCAACAAAACCGAGTGTTCTTTGACTCAGACATCTCCATTTGAAGTATGTTTGCGATATTTACCAAAATATCCCTTATATTTTATCTTTGGGGAAAGATGTTCCGGTGGATGGACACAATAATATAAATAAGGCCAAGTGCTTCATTGAACAGATTATGTTGGTGCATTAGATAGTACAAGAACAGTTGGAGAAGTGTCAAGCCAAGTACAAGATGAGACATGTTAGAAAATTATATATTATGGAGCAATGGAACACATAAAATATTGCAGAAATATAAACACAGAAAACACATAAAATAAGAGAGACACAGATATACGTGGTTCACCCAGTTTGGGCTACATCCACGGAGAAACAACCAGTCCTTCTTTTATTATATTATCTAGCAAACTAAAGAGATACAACCTACAATAGATCTGCTGTAACACCCTCTTTGCTCTCAATCTCCTCTCTCTTCCTCACTCAGAATACAGACATACATAGACGCAATACAATTCCATCATATATAGTGAGGGGTTACCTTCTAGGGAAAAAGACCCTAAATTAAACGTAACTTCCACTGTCAGATCATCTGCCTATTGAATGGCCCAGATTGACTAGAAATTACTAGACTTTTACAAGGCAATTTTACATCTATTTTTAACTTCGGGGGCTCTGCCCCTGAACCCCTGCCAGGGGACCACTATCCCCCGTACCCCCTAGCTAGGGGGGATCCTCACCCTCTTGCGTGGAGGGGTGTACAAACTTCCTGGGGTATACATCTAGCTGAAACAAAGACCTCTAAATAATCATGCTCCACAGCCAACAATCTCTCACTTGGAGAATGATTGTAGCAACTCCACTGCTACTTCATTTGCTAGAAAATGGCTTCTCTTTCGACCTGGCTGTTTCTCATGTTCATCATAATCCTTGAAGACCAATTAAAACTGAGCATATTCTCAGTTTCTCCCTGGTTACAACTTTTGTTAGCATATCTGCAGGATTCTAGCTAGTGCGTATCTTTTCCAGCTTCAACTCTCCATCTTCCAACACTGATCGTATGAAATGGTACTTGAGTTGTATGTGTTTAGTCCTGGAATGAAATGTTGAGTTATTTGCAAGATGAATGGCACTTTGGCTATCATTGTATAACATTCCCAACTCCTTCTTCTTACCCAATTCATCTAGAAACCTTTGTAACAAAATCTTTTCTTTACTAGCCTCTGTAGCAGCAACATACTCTTCTTTTGTTGTTGAAAGTGCAACAACACTTTGGATTTTTGAAACCCAACTGACAGTTGTTCCACCTACAATAAATACATTTCCTGTAGTGCTCCTCCTGTTATCTGTGTCACCTGCCATATCTGCATCAATGTATCCCTGTAGAGAAATGTTTGAACCACCAAAGCATAATGTTTGATTTGTGGTACCTCTCAAATACCTGAGAATCCACTTCACCGCCATCCAATTTTCTTTTCCTAGATTGTTCATGTACCTTCTTACAACTCCCACTGCATGTGCAATATCAGGCCTTGTGGAGACATTAAGCTTCCAACTGTTGATGTATATGGAACTTTAGATATATGAGCCATTTCTTTCTGAGCCTTGGGACACGCCTCCTTACTTAATTTGAAATGGCTAGCCAAAGGTATACTAACTGGTTTTGCATTCTGCATATTAAACCTTTTCAACACATTTTCTATGTACTCACTTTGAGACAATGTTAATTTGCGATTCTTCCTGTCTCTAGTTATTCTCATACCAAGGATTTGTTTTGTAGCACCAAAATCCTTCATTGCAAATGAGTTTTCCAATTTCCTTTTGAGCACATTTATTTCCTACATGTTAGAACCTACAACAAACATGTTATCTACATACAATAACAATATAATATAGATTCCATCATTTTTCCTTTTGAGATAAACACAATGATGAGAGTGACACCTAGTATAACCTTGTTCAGACATAAACATGTCAAATATTAGATACCACTGCCTTGGAGCCTATTTTAAGCCATACAAGCTCTTCTTCAACCTGCGCACTAGTTTCTCCTTCCCTTTTACCTCATATCCTTGTGGCTGCTGCATATATATCTCTTCCTCCAAATCCCCATGGAGAAAGGTTGTCTTTACATCTAAATGCTTAAGATGCAAATCTTCAGCTGCTACTAGACTTAGAATAGTTCTGATTGAAGTCATTTTCACAACAGGAGAAAATATCTCATCAAAGTCTATACCATTTTTTTGTGCAAACCCTTTCACCACAAGTCTAGCTTTATACCTTTTTCTAATTCCATCTTCTTCCTTCAACTTGTAAACCCATTTATTCTGCAATTTTTTTTTACCTGCAAGAAACCTGACTAAGTCCCAAGTCTGGTTATGTGCTATGGGGTCCATCTCTTCTTTCATGGCTTGCTCCCACTTCTTCTTGGTTTCCACTTACACTGTTTCTTCATAACATTCTGGTTGACCAGAATCATTCAACAATACATAATATAATGAAGGAGAGTATCGTTTAGGGGGTCTACTTATCCTAGTAGATATTCTAACACCACTTTCAGGTGTTTGAAGTGCTTGTTGTTGTTGTGGTTGTTGTTCTGACTATTAATCATTATGATTTTCAGGCAACATCACTTTTCCTGTGATATCGTCAAGCACTGTTTATTCTCTGTTTTCTTTTTCCTGTTTCTTTTCTTGCAGCTGATCCTTATACAAAACCTTTTCATTGAATATGACATCTCTACTATTAATAATTTTGTGTTTTTCATAATCATAAAAGCGATAACAAAAATAATTAACACCATATCCAATAAAGGTACATTTCTTTGATTTTGCCTCAAGCTTTGTTCTATTTTCTTTGTTAATGTGGACAAAGGCTTCACAACGAAAAGTATTTAAAAAAGAGTAGTTTACCTTTTTACCTGTCCATGCCTCCTCTGGAATACCACCATCCAAGGAACTTAAAGGCCCTCCGTTCATTAGATAAACAACGGTATCTATAGCATCTACCCAAAATTGTAAAGGAAATCCTACATGCAATCTCATGCACCTTGCACGCTCCATGATTGTCCTGTTCATCCTTTCTGACACACCATTTTCTTGTGGTATTCCTGGAACTATCTTCTCTCTATTAATTCTATTCTTTGAATATGACCTATCAAACTCTTTGCTGCAATATTCACCTCCATTATCTGATCTGAGATGCTTCAACCTTTTTTCTATCTCATTTTCAACCAAAGCTTTCCATTTCTTGAAAGTATCAAATACATTAGATTTATTTTGAATGCAATAAATCCAAGTTTTTCTGGATGCATCATCAATAAAAACAACATAATAACGAGAGCCACCAAGAGATGATACCTGAGTAGGTCCCCATATATCTATATGCACAAGATCTAGTTTTTCGTTCTTCTTTTCTTTTCCAACTCTAAGGAATCTGACTCTCTTCTGTCTTCCATAAACACAATTCTCACAGAATTTTAAATCAACATGCTTCAAACCTAACAACAAATTTCTTGAGTAAAGAATTTGCATCCCATTCTCACTCATGTGCCCGAGCCTATGATACCATAATGCTGTATCTTCTCCTGTAGAGATTAAAGCATTAACAAAATTAGAAATACCATTGCATAAGTACAATGTACCAACCTTTTCTCCTTTTTCTATTCCCAAGGATCCTTTAGTGACCTTCCAGGTTTTATCTATGAAAGTAGTTACGCAACCTTCACCTCCTAACTTCCCTATTGAAATCAAATTTTTCTTCAGATCTGGAACATGCCTTACCTCCTTCAATAGCCATTGATTTCCATTCTGTTGTTTTATGAAAACTGTACCCATTCCAACGATATTATAGGGTTTATCATCACCCAATCAAACCTGTCCAAAATCTCCTTGAACATAATCATGAAAATGTTTCTAATTAGGTGTGGCATGGAATGAGGCCTCTGAATCTACCACCCAGGCATCAATAATATTTTCTAGTGAAAGAACCAAAGCAGCTTGCAACATATCACCTGTTACATTCGCTTCATGATTAGTTTCTTGTTGTGTGTCTCCTTCTTTTCCCTTCCAAGACTTGTAGTCTTTCTTCAGGTGTCCTTTCTTCCTGCATTTCCAGCACACTATCCCCAATCTAGACTTGGATCTACCTTTTCTTGACTTACTGCGATATCCTGGGCTCTTTCCTCTTTCCATTTTTCTTCCCCTAGTCTCTACAGTCAAAGAATTGCCTGATGTCTCACCATATCTTTTTCGTCATATTTCCTCACTAAGGATTGCACCGACAACATCATTAACTAGATACAGAGACAGAGTTACTAATGGCCATTACTAAACCATTCCAACTTTCTGGCAATGAGCACAAGAATAACATAGCTCTAACTTCATCTTCAAAGTTTACCCCTACAGAACTTAACTAACTTGTAACTGTATTAAAATCATTTAAATGGTCTACAACAGTTCCACCTTCCAACATATTCATATTAAATAACCGTTTCATAAGAAATACCTTGTTTGAGGGCGAGGGTTTTTCATATAGTTTTGCCAACCCCTGAATCAAACCCTCTGTCGTTGTTTCCTTCAAAATGTTGAAGGCGACCGGGGCTGCGAGGCACAACCGTATTGTTCTAAGTGCCTTTCTATCAAGAAGGTTCCATTCTTCATCTGTCATAGCTGTCGGCTTCTTTGTCTTTCCACTCAATGGTAGGTACAGATCTCTCTGATACAGATAATCTTCCATTTGCGTCTTCCACAGCTGGTAGTTTTGGCCTTTAAATGTTTTGACCTTAAACCTACCATCTTCCGCCATTGCTCCCACTCGAACCAGGAACCCTTCTATCTCTTGCAAGTTTATCAGCCAAATAGACCTTCGGCTCTGATACTAGTTGTTAGGAAATTATATATTACAGAGCAATGGAACACATACAATATTGCATAAATATAAACATAGAAAACACATAAAACAAGAGAGACACAGATATACGTGGTTCACTTAGTTTGGGCTACATCCACGGAGAAATAGCCAATCCTTCTTTTATTATATTATCCAGCAAACTGAAGAGATACAACCTACAACGGATTCGCTGTAACACCCTCTTTGCTCTCAATCTCCTCTCTCTTCCTCACTTAGAATACAGACATACATAAACACAATATAATTCCCTCATATATAGTGAGGGGTTGCCTTCTAGGGAAAAAAAATAATCCTAAATTAAACATAAATTCTACCGTCAGATCATCTTCCTAATGAACAACCCATATTGACTAGAAATTACTAGACTTTTACAAGGCAATTTTATATCTATTTTTAGCTTCGGGGGTGTACAAACTTCCTGGGGTATACATCCTGCTAAAACAAAGACCTCTAAATAATCATGCGCCACCCCAACAAGACATGATAAGCATCATGTTGACCACAACTTCTAGGTGGTGGATCAATTTTGGCTCTATATCAACAAGGCTCCAAGGAGAAGGTAAAAATCTCAAACCAATCAAAGATGGTCTTGTTAGATCTAAGACTTTTGTGATCCATGATGTAAAGAATAGTGTTTCGGATTAATCACATTGTAAGGATGGGGTTGACGTTTCGAACCAACTAATGTGGTTCATGCTCAGGACAAGGTGAGAAGCCAATCGATCTGAGAGAATAAATAGCAAGGATGCATTAATGTTCAGGGTAATCCGTTCAACAGCATCCCTGCTATTTATTCTCTCAGATCGATTGGTTTCTCACCTTGTCCCGAGGATGAAACACATTAGCTGGTTCGAAACGTCGACCCAATCCTTACAATGTTATTAATTCGAAAGACTATTATCTAGATATGGTCGTTTTAAAACCTTGGAGAAGATTTGTAATAACGCCTTTTGATTAGATTTACCACCATACATTCAAATTTATGCTATTGTAAATGTGGAAAACTTGAGATTATATGATGCTCCTTTGATTGTAGATCAAGGAGAGAAGGTTCAGATTCCAACAATAGATATTGAAGATCAAGGATATATTTTTCTTGACAAGAGGATATGGACTTCACACAGAGGCAACGTGGAGTGCCTTCGTGTGGGGCTCAAAGGAACTAATCTAAGCAAGGACAAGTCGATTGAGATTGGAATGGTGAGGGAGTTGTACCTTCACCTACTTTCTAATTAAGAAAAACCATTTGGTGTTACAAAAGTTTCCAGTGGGGAGGAATGATCTAGGGGATCAGAAGAAAACTCAAAATTGAAAGTGCTCAAAATCACTCAAAAATAGCACCAGATCATAGTGCTCTTCATCCTAAATCCAATGCCACTTGAATCACATCAAACTAAAATCGTATGCTCAAGTTCTGCTGTTATGAAGTTTTGGCCAAACTACTAAAAAAATTGAGTATTAGGGTTGATTGGGCTACTAACTGGGTAGACCATATGCCGATGTCAACAACTAACTTAGCACGCATAGTAAACAAAATGAACCAACCCAGGCTTAACAAGTGGTAGAGTTATACTAATGCAAGTGGCGATTTTTCATTGGTTGGTTTGGTTATGATGTGGGACAATTATGATGCACCATGTGGCCCAATGAGAGGGTGCCATGTGGCTCTTCATAGTTACCCAAAAAATTTTAAAAGCGGTCCAAGGTCCTCAATGGGGTTTGACCGCTTAGCCTACCACAACATAACTTTGTGCTCTGTCATTGGACCACAACATTAGTTCTTAACCAATGTTGTACCTTGGTTATATTTCAATTAAATCCACTGGATTATTGGTAGGAGGGCTGGGGCCCTTGGGCCTAGATCCTGAACTTATCGGCACCCACAAGACCATGCAGAGGAGTTAGTAGAGGGGGTGGGCCTTTAATCCCTAGCCGTATTTATATCAACACCATTTGACCATAACCGTCGGTGGGAGTTAAGTGTAGGGGATGGGTGGATATGCCCTGATCTCGATCTCATTATTACCCACGTGACTCGAACCTTCAGACCATAGAACGGAGTAGTGGGGGTGGGCAGTTAGCCTGACCCCTAGCCATATGGCACCGCATGTGACCTTGGTTGACACTTAAGGGATATTGGCACAGTTAAGGAGGTGACATTTTGTCCCATTTGCGGCAATATTTCCACCGCACGAGGCAAAATAGTCATTCAGCGGTTGGAAGAAAGGCGAAAATCATAGGATGATTAACTAGAATTGTAAATTTTTAGAACAATTGGTAGAATTTGTTCAAGGAGGCATATCTTGTTCATTTTTGAACCCTTTTGAGCTCAAGAAGAGCCTAGATGGGTGTTGTTGAGCATTCTGAATCCATTAGCAACACTATTTTTTTCAATTTGAGCATTGTAAACTGATGTAATTTAAGGTTTGAGCTTATAATTGAAGAGGCCCAATATTTGAAGCTAGACCTAGAAACGTAGCCTAGGAAGGGTGAAATCTGTTATCAATTTATTGTTTTTTGTTATTGTTCATGCTTCATTTTTCTCTGTTTTATTTCTGCAAATTGAGTCTTAAAACACTAAGTTTATGTACTTTTGCAACTTGATCCATTTCCCAAAAGACATAAACTTGTAAATTTTTAATAGACCTTCAAGTTTTTAATTTCATATCAAGCTCGGTCTGGGTGAGAATTCATAGAGCCTTAGCCATAACTGACATTGGTTGGTAATTTTCACAAGTGGTGATCCAGATTTCCAAAAAAAAAACACAAAGATAAAATAAAACATAATTTCAATTAATGAATAGCAACTGCTGAAAATTGTTTACATGCATAAAAGAAACAAACTAGCTCAAGTGATGGTAACTTATCTCTCAGAAGAGATGTGACGACCAAATACCCTATGAACTATGTTATAATGAGGCTTGGAGGCCTTTTTGTCATCAATAAATAATGGAAAAGCATAAACATCAAAAAAATTAACCCTAGGAGATAAAGCAACCAAATTTTGTGGGCCCTACTTAGGCTAACTGGAATGTCAATTTCCTGTGGTTTCAACTTTTGCATACGATCTTAGTTTAGTGCACACGATACCTTGTTAGAAATATATATCTAAGTAAAAAAAAATTGACTATAAATATAGGCCCTAAGCCTCTTCGTTTCCCATTTCTAAAAAAATGTTGTTTAGGGCCTCAAAACAACTCCGGAAGTTCACGACCCAAAAAATTGCCAAAAATAGAAAATTGTCAAAATAGGAAAATGTGCTAGAAATTAGAAATTGAAAGAAAATAGCCTTGGTGGTCCAAGTGGAATAGGTGGGTGGCCACCAATATCCACTTGGATCAGTCCTCACCCTTAGGAAGCAATGTTCCCCATTGCGTTGAGTGCCTCTATGAGATGGGGAAACTTATGTTGAACTTGGTCCTTAGTGAGCCATTTGCCTTAGCACAAGAGTTGGATGGATTTGAAAATTTGATATAGTTGGATCATCTATTGGAAATTATTCTTAATTTGTGTGTCCATGATTCGGTCAATCATGGCCCATTTAATGCAATATGGGTGGAGCATTGTTGGCGTCATTTACTCAACAATGTCTTATGTGTCTAGCAATGGTGGAAAGTATGGCTGAAGGTGGTCCACATTGAATACTAGGTGTAGGCCAAGGAATGGGAGAATACTTAGCTCAAAACCATTGTCACCCACAACCTTAGTGATGGTGTAAGTCCCATATCGAAGTGATCAAAGCTTCTGATGGGCTCTAGTAAGGTGTTCCTTTTGCAAATGCTGCCAAACATTGTCATCCACCTGAAAATTATGTGGCACCTGATGTTGATCATGATGTTGTTTGTTCTTGGAATTAGCTTTATCCAAGATATTGTGAACCAATTGGCAGATGTGTTGGATTCATTCAATAGGGTTTGGTGGCTTTATCATATTCAAACCAAACATGTGTTGATTCAACATTTGTAGACGCAAAAGGAATTGCAACATCAATGGGACATAATGGTTAAATCCCAGGCCGAATTGAAAGAGGTTGTGTCCATTTGATCTATGGGGAGATCTTTTACAGCTGTTTTGCACATAGGGAAGACCCTAATCCCATGTTCGTGGATCCTTGGAGTTGTACATGCATAGTATGTGCACTGTCATCATGTTGAAAACCTTCGTTTGGCCATCAATTTGAGGATGGAATGCAATCAAATTGGTGAGCTTAGTCTCCAACAATGACCAAAGGCTTCACTTGAATGCACATAGGAATATGCTATGCTGATATGATATAATGGTCTATGGAATCTGTTATACGGGAATAGTGTCCACACGGATGCTGCTATTCCCACTAATATGGGTGGCTATCTTAGAAACAAACAATCAAAGTCTACTATTGATTCCTTTTATGAAAATAGATGAGAGGAGAACCAAGAGGGCCAACATGAAGTCTTGCGCTCGTTTCCCTCTTCTTCTTGATAGAGTTTTGCTGCTCGCTCTTTGTCTGCTCAGTTTCAAAAGGACCTGTAGAATCACAACAACATACTACTATGCAAGAAACAAGGATCTAAATTCACAAATAATGCAGGATCAGATGTACATTAACCATATATAAGCATATATAAACAAGTACACTAGAATATGGAAGGAAACAAGAATAGATTTATTCAGATAAAAAGTAGAAAGAGGATTACAAACATGAGCAGCTCTGACCCAGCATCATCCTCCAGCTAAGAAGCCCTTCTTTCACCTCAAGCAAAGCAAAATCACCCAACACTGTGAATGTACACCAGGATACCAACAACACTTCTCTATAAGTTACAAAATTCCAGCCCCCTGTGAAGAAGGATCCATATATAGATGATTATAGAGAGGTGAGTCATCTTTTGAGATATTGATTAGTGTCCTCTCTCTAATAGTTCCTGCTTCCACTTGGAGAATGAAGATCTCTTACTCATCCCTGGTCAAAAATGGAATGGCAAGTGTTAGAGGGGAAGCTTCTGGAAGATTTCATGATCTTCCACCTCGCATTTTGGTCCCTGTCGTTTGTCCATTCCCGACCATCGCACCCTACAGAGGAGAAAAACAGTATGCATCACACCTTGTACATTGGGAAGGTGATATGCATCACACCCTCTGCATGGAGCTTTCAGTATGGTCCAGTTTTGACCATTTATGAGCAGTTTTCATTAGAGAAATTCTCGGAGATGATGTAATCAGTTGAACTTGTTCCTTTAGGCAGTGAAGCAACCCTTTTGGGGACTTAAGAGCCCTCAATTTATGGACATTTGTGATTGGGGTTGAAGTGCCCAAAAATATCTATAACAGTTGCCCCCTAAAGCATCAGGTCGTTAATCGTTTTTGATGTTGGGTGAAATGCTTTACTATGAGGATCTGAAGTTTTTCTGAGCTGGGAGGCGACTTGTAATAAGATACAATACAATACATTATTTGATAACATTTTTTCATGATCTGGCTGAGGCGAGCATCCCCATGCTCAGCTTTATAAACTCATTTTCATGTACATAGGACAAACGATCATCTGTGTGATAGACTGATGATATGGACACATCATCCTTTGATTTGGATGATCATCTGTTCGACAATGATACACACTGGATGTTTTTATATTCCTGAATATATTGCAGCCCGGATGGATGAAACTAGATCCGGGGTCTTCAAACTCGGCCAATCTCACTCTGAGTACAAGTCAATCCATGTGAAAAATGTTTTGGAGTCGAACATGGAAAGACATCGCTTGATTACCAGCCAATGATGTAAGTTGTTAACAGGCGCGAGAGGAATCACCAAT
>APFE031184496.1:99586-199622 GCA_000404065.3 Pinus taeda | reverse complement strand
CATGGACCGAAAAACCATAGGTAGGTTCGCCCAACCTAATATAGGGTCCAAAAAAAAAATTCTCGGGGCGCTGCCCCGAACCCCGTAGAGGGGGGCTACAAACCCCCCGGACAAGGGGGTTGCCGCCCCCCCTCTGTGCAATCGGCGCAACGAAGGGGGGGCTCTAACCCCCCAGTTCACTACGTAGGTTAGTCGTGGAAAGAAAATAACACAACCCAACATTCATTGATCCATGAATGAACATGGTCAAGAGACCATGAATAGTTTGCACCTTGGGAGTTTGATGCTATAGAATCCCACTTCCAAGTAAAAATTTATTTTGACTAGAGTAGGAGTATTTTCGTTTACCACAAGGGTTGGTTCCTTATATGTGTGAAATTGTCTAATTTAATGTATTGTCATAAATTTATAGAATTATTGTGTATAAATTATTTAATGTGAGGATTGATGTAATTATATCTTCTCTAAATGAGCGATATTGAGAGTATCGGGCAGAGTTAGAGAGATTTTAGAGTTAGTTGGATTTATGAGAGGATTTTAGGGATTTAAGGATGTAGAGATAAGACTTTTTTGATAATATTTTATATATGAACTAATTATGATTCAAAATTCCCTTTTGTGTATATTTCGTAAGCCAGAATGCACATGAGTGATCATAGGAGGATTAGAGATATGACTTGCCAACTGAGAGGGCCAAATGATGCATGTCAGGCTAAGGGTCTTTCTAATTACTTGTATATAATATAAAAGAACCCTATTTTGAGTGTATTTGAAGTACAAGACTCTGTTTATCATTGGATGTTGTGTCTTTATTTATCTATATATATCTATATATATATATATATATATATATAGTCATTGACGTTGCAAGATTAAGCTCAATTACGATTCATGCATCTATATATCTATCGATTGTGGGATTAGAGTTTCCAACAATAGTGAGAATATGGGACTATACTGATTTCAATAGGGTCCTAGGGTTTAGGGATAAAATGTATTTGTCTCTTTCATTCATTTTGAGATTTTGTGTAGCAGTTTATCCTATGAACCATTGTTCTCATAGTGTAAAACGTCATTATCTAAGGTCATGATTATAATTCCATGTTATCGAGGGTCATAAACAAGAGAAAAAAATTGATAGATTCAAAGTATATCAGAGGGTCTATTACAAGTCTATTTGGGCACATCACTCCCGACATTCAGATCAGTATAATTGGGGCTCATCAAACCCTAGTTTAGTTGTTACATGCCCCAGACAAGTCATGTCATTGAATGCTTCCATCCATGAAAGCTTCCTAGCCTCAAGCCTTGCTGAAATGCCTCCTTAGGACACAACCACAACCTTGGTTAGGGGTAACTGTGTTGTAGAGAAGGCAGGCCCATTCAAGCTTGCACTGGAATGCACTTAGGCCCGCTTTGACGTACGCTGGGTGAGATTGAGCGAAATTTGTATAGGGTTCTAGGAATATTCCTTTATTCTAGATCATTCTAGAAGGATCCTGCCTCTTATATCCTCCTAAGAGCTCGAATTTGGATAGGATAAGGATCAATTAACCTCCTATCCGCTCATCCCTTACTCCATGGAAACTAGCTCCAAGTTTGGAATGCCATTCAATACCCTCATTTATGACAAAACAACCTACATTTCCCTATAAATTGAGCACTCATCATAGTGATCAAGGGGGCTGGAATCTAAAGATTGTAAGGAAATTTTGGTGGTTTGAGATTTGAGTTCATGTCAAGCAATGTTATGCTGCTATATTGGTGTTCTTTTGATGTGGCGAGGGTTGGACTGAAGCTGGAGGAGTGGCACAGGATCGAACTGTATTGGGTGAAACTCTTCCATCTACATTAAAAAATTGTTTATTCCTTTTCTCATATTCTTGTTATATCTATGATGATTATGTGTTTCAATGTCTTCGATTCCATGGGTTTATAGTAGATAGGTCATGTATGCTTTGATCATTGTTGTTTTCGTTTCTGTTGACACATGTACCAATTGAGCAGATTTAGTTCAAGTGTGAGTGACGGGAGAAATTCAAAGGATATCAAGGAACTGAAAGACTACAAGTAATTTCCCTCATCTCATCTATCTAATATAGGTAAAGGTTAAACTACTTTCTTTCTGTTGTTCTATGTGTAGGTTCCCACCTAGGGAAAATGTGTTTATCCGTAGATGCAAATTCCATAGAACAAATTGGTGACCATACTGGTGATCCAGGTGGCTCCAGACACATGCAGAAGTCCAAAATGGTTTAGGAAGGGTCAAAAATCAAAGTGATTGGATTGTGCTCGAACTAGGTTCATGAATATCCCGTTTTCATGATCATGGTGGTGTAAACAATTCATCGAACTAAGCCCGTATGTGAAAGTTAGGAGCAATCAAAGTTCAGGGTTGATTTGGGTGACTAAACAAGCTTAAGGAGGCAAAAATTTGGACAACATCAGGCCACCGGATTCTGGCCAACCTAAGCCAAATTCTAGGTGAATTTGTGGCCTCTTTAAAATGTCTCCTTCAGTTAATTTTGCAAATTTTAAAAAATGGTTCATTGTTTATGTAAAAAAAAAAAAAAAAAAAAAAACATATTTTTTGTTGTGGCGGATAACCATTCCCGCCACACCATAATTAATCTTAATATATTATATATAATATATATATATAACCAAAAAAGAATTGAAGTTAAAGGCCAATGAGCCATGACCCCC
Source organism: Pinus taeda (assembly GCA_000404065.3). Lineage (NCBI taxonomy): Eukaryota > Viridiplantae > Streptophyta > Pinopsida > Pinales > Pinaceae > Pinus > Pinus taeda. The sequence goes on along the minus strand of APFE031184496.1, from coordinate 196,916 downwards.
GCTGACCCATCGATACCACACCAAACAAGTTAAGAGGGGTTGGCGGGCCACCTTCGGTGGGCCCAGCCCACATTCCTGTTCACCATACATTATACAAAAACAATCATAGTAGGTCCGGTGGGGATTGAAGCCACCCAACCTGCATGGGCTAGCCTGGACCACACAACCCCATGTATCACTCAAAAAATGCACACCCCAGACCATATACCATGACTCCAACATACTCGATCGACGGAGGTTAAGGGGTAGGCCGCCCAAGGTAGACCCAACCCCATCAAAAGATTAAATCCGGCCACCCAAAATGTTAAATGTAGGTGTGTTATATGGGAATAGCGTCCACTCGGATGCTGCTATTCCCACTAAGATGGGTGGCTATCTTAGAAACAAACAATCAAAGTCTACTATTGATTCCTTTTATGAGAATAGATGGGAGGAGAAACAAGAGGTCCAACCTGAGTCTTGCGCTCGATTCCCTCTCCTTCTTGATAGAGTTTTGCTGCTTCTTCTTTGTATGCCCAACTTCATAAAGACCTGTGGAATCACAGCAACATACTCCTATGCAAGAAACAAGGATCTAAATTCATAAATAATGCAGGATCAGATGTGCATTAACCACATACATGCATATATAAACAAATACACAAGAATATGGAAGGAAACAAGAATAGCTTTATTCAAATGAAAAGTAGCAAGAAGATTACAACCATGTGCTCCGACCCAGCATCATCCTCGAGCTAAGAAGCCCTTCTTCACCTCAAGCAAAGCTAGATCACCCGACACTGATAATGTACACCATAATACCTATAACACTTCTCTATAAGATACAATATTCCAACCTCTCGATCTCTGTGATGAGGGATCCATATATAGATGATTACAAAGAGGTGAGTCATTTTTTGGGATATTGATTAGTGTCCTCTCTCTGATAGTTCACGCTTCCACTTGGAGAATGATGGTCTCTTACTCATCCCTGGTCGAAAATGGAGTTGCAAGTGTCAGAGGGGAAGCTTCTGGAAGATTCCATGGTCTTCCACCTCGCATTTTGTCCCTGCCATTTGTCCATTCCCGACTATCACACCCTACAGAGGATCAAAATAGTATGTATCATGCCCTGTACATTGGGAAGGTGATATTCATCGCACCCTCTGCATTGAGCTTTCATTATGGTCCAGTTTTGACCATTTATGAGGAGTTTTCAGTGGAGAACTTCTGGGAGATGATGTAATCAGTTGACCTTGTTCCTTTAGGTAGTGAAGCAACACTTGTAGGGACTTAAGAGACCTCAGTTTATGGAAATTTGTGATTGGGGTTGAAGTGCCCAAAAATGTCTATAACAGTTGCCCCCTAAAGCATGAGTTCGTTAATCTTTTTTGATGTCGGGTGAAATGATTTACTATGAGGATCCAAAGTTTTTTCGAGCTAGGAGGCAACCTGTAATAAGATAAAATACAATATATTATTTTGACAACATTTTTTCATGATCTAGCTGAGGCGGGAATTCCCATTCTCAGCTTTATAAATTCATTTTCATGTACATAGGATAGAAGATCATCTGTGTGACAAACTGATGATATGGACACATCATCCTTTGATTTGGATGATCATCTGATCAGCAATGATGTACAATAGATGTTTTTATATTCCTGAATATATCCCAGCCCAGATGGATGAAACTAGATCTGTGGTCTTCAAAACTTGTTCAATCTTCACTCGGAGTACAAGTCGATCCATGTGAAAAATGTTCTGGAGTCGAACATGGAAAGACATTGCCTGATTACCAGCCAATGATGTAAGCTGTTAACAGGCGTGAGAGGAATCACCAATAATGACAATGACCCTCAAGATACTACAGTACAATTCATGTGGTCTGAAAAGGGACTTAGCGTCGAACACTGCGTAAAATCTCTCGGTCAAAGGCCATTGATGTAAACCTGTCGCCGAAAGTGAGAAACTTGCCATTGAGGCATGCAAGCTTCAAAGTACTGAAAGGGTTGTTCCTAAGTCAACTTCTTAGATAATGAGCTGATGTCAACAAGAAGCGACCCGTCGCAGGAGGGCCTTGATGAATCCCACATCAACAACATGGAACGAAGCAAATGATTTTGGAGGTGAAAACAAACTGACGATATAGGGTTCAAGATGGCGGTCACGAAGGAATGAAGTATGAATGTATTGGAGTGGGTGAGACACAGGTGAATTGTCTGAATGACTTATCTTGAACATATCAGTGATGCTGGCAATGGATTGGTAGCATTAACCCCAAATATGGATGGCGTGATGGACCAATGGTGAAGACCAGTGAACGAAACAACCCAACCCGGCATGGATGCGGAAGGAAAGTGTCATGTTCAAGAGCGATTTGCTACCGATAAAGTTTCTTCTTGTTTTCTTCCAAATTTTCCCCAGTCATTGCTGACCAGTACCTCTTTATTTTTGTGAAGCTTGAGGAGGCTAACATATTCTTGTTCTATAATCTGCCCTTCGGGCGAACCTGTCGCTATATTTTAGCGAGTCTAACTATAGTGAAACTCGTTCTCGTCCATTTGGACGACTTTGTCAGTATTCGGTTTTAGCGAGTTTAACCACAAAGATAACTCGGTCTCTTTCAATTTTAGAGAGTTTGAAAGAAACGGAAAGAAGACTCCGAAGATTCTTTTTCGTTGTATAATCCCTTAAGTCCGAAAAAGCATAAAATAATACAAAAGAGATGAATTTTCGATAGTTTTAACGAGCCGAACAAGACAAGCGCTCGATCTTTTTGTGTAATAATCCCTCAGGTCCAAAAAGATTAAAATCTAGAGGAGGGATAGCACTTCCAATGCCTTTTAACGAGCCGGAGAGACCAATCACTCGGCAATATTTTCATATTTTACGAGTTAGGTGAAAAGAGCTTAAAGAAGACTCATTTTCGAGGAATGAGTGATGGTTTCAGGTAGTAGGTGATTCTAGGTAATATTTGGAATTTTCCAATCATGGCAATGTTACAAGGATGGCTAGCAAAATCACTCTTCGTAGATGTTCCTCGAAGGGGTAAACAATCATATGGGGGTGAATGATCGGCTAAAAACAGAGTGGAGGTGATGGTGAGAACACGACCAAGGCTCAAAAGGTGGCGATAAGGTATTCATAATGGTTATTTACCGGTTCATTTTTTAATGGGCTTAAACACTGGGGGAAACATTTGCTCATGACTTATGTTTATTTTTTAGCGAGCTTGAACTATGCGCTAAAACTGCTCGTGGAGAGTTTATTTTTTAACGAGCTTGAACTCTACGATAACATTGCTTGGCAGTCATATGATAAGAAATGTCTCATTCGAGATGCTATTTTTGAAGTGGATTACATCTCTCAAGCTTTGCCACGGATTCTTTCTTTATGCAAGTTAGGAAATGACTAGCCTTACGGTTTTAAAGGATTAGAGGTCCTAAAAATTTTAAAAATAAATAGCCTCTCTTCACTTGCATGTGGAAAGGTCTGCATGCCCCCAAGTATAGCGAAAAATTCCCAGGTTACCAAGAAAGTTCTATAAGCGGAGCAGATAAAATTCTTCCTTGATGGTGTCTATCAAAACAGACAAAGGTGAATGGCACAGATGCACCTCCACTCACATAACTTTGACAGAGGTATCTTATTCCAACCTGTTCCCATATTCCTGTAAGGACGGGTTCACCAGACTAGTCATATATCCCTCGCGGAAATCCACTCTATACCTAAGGTTTTCCTGCCAAAACAGGCCAGGGTGCATGCCCCCTAGGTTTCAACCACATCTTCTTGAATCACTCGCGCTCATCAGGTGGACAGACTAGAGATTGATGAGACATTTCTTGCTTGAAAAGACGATTTAGGGATGGCATTTTACTATTTGCGATGTGTGATCCGGGGAATGACATTTGGGCCACGAGCTTGACCATTCTGCCTTCGTGTGGAAAACACATTACTCTAAAGAGTGAGAAGACGATGTCTCCCATGAAATAAATATAGTCGCATCCAAGGAGTAGATTATAACATAAGGTCCTTGAACTACCATAACATTTTATGTGAACAATTTTCCTTCTCAAAGTAATTGGCACATTTGAAAGGATCCCTAAAGGTCGACTGGTTCCCTTGTCGAAGCTTGTTAGATTTCTCATTTCAGGCAAAAGTGATGGTGAACCAAGCACTTCCCAAGTAGTTAAGGAAAGGATACTCACAAAAGCCCCTTCATTAATGATGGTACCAACCATGACCATTCTGTAAGCTTGTACAATGATTCTGAATGGTACACTGGCTGGTAAATGGGGTCTGGCTAGTAGATTCTAGTCAAGGTAAACAACTAGGTTGCTTGGTGGTGGGACCGAATAGACGGCCGGATATTACTCTGATGAACTTCCTTCCTATGGTAAAGGAATGGGAGGACTACCCCCAGGCTCATTGGAGTTGGTGTTGATGAAAAGAATTTGAACGGTGTCGTTCTCTTTCTCTTCAGTGACGATATCGTTCGAAGATGAACACTCTGAAGGCAATACTGGGTCAAATGCCGTATCGACCTTTTGACTTTCATCTCGTCTGGATTTTGAGGATTCATTTTCAATGATAGGTGCTTTGGCTGAGCACAAGGACGGGCCAGCCAAATTTTCAACCGGTGGAGGGCTCGGCAAGAGTTTTTGATATCCAGGAGGAAGTTGTAACGGTGAAACCAAATGATTATCTAAAACTCTTTTAGCCTCTTCAAGGAAGGGACAACAGTGGACGGTAGGATACCTTCTTTGTCCATGTGCTTCACTTTCACTGGTTGATGGTGAGCATCCCACGTGATCGCCAGAGGTTGATGCTACCAGATTGTGCAAACGAGCAGACTAGTCCCTTAAGATTCGAGGGGTGTAGCGACAATCTTGGTGATAGTGGTCTCCATTGCAAATGATGCAAGGAGATTTAGGTTTTGACTGTCCGGTGTGTGAACTTTTGCTAGATGATACTTGGTTGCTCCCTTTCGATTTTGGTTCCTTTTTCTTCTTTTCCTTTTTCTCTTTCTGCTTCTTCTTCTTCTCAGTTACTTGACTTTTAGCTTTATCGGATTTATCAAGCGAAGAGGAAGGAGGAGAGGGAGAGTCAGATGAAGTAGAAGGTTGGGAGGCAACTCTAGTGCCATCTAGTTGCTGGTTAGATTACTCAAGAATTATGGGATTATGAATGACAGAGGTAGAGAAGAGCTAGACCGGCAAACCAATTGTCAATCCTGGAAGTGACAAAGTGGCCATATCGGGTGGACCAACATCTCCCCAAGAGGAGAAGGGACTAGGATTTCCTTCACGGGGAAATCCTTGGTTGGTAGACTCCATTTTCTCAACCTGAAGATCAACGGGGGAATTTGTGATGTTATTCCGATTAAAATAATTTTTAGATGCTTTGACACAACTTGTTTTTTCAATTTTAAAGAGTCGAAAAAAAACAAAAGATGACTCTAGTCGCCTTCGATTTTTATTGAGCCTGAAGTGACAAGTGCTCAGAGGACCTTTTCCTTTAAGGAGTCTGAAAAGGAGCAAAATGGACTTCTCTGGAGATCTAGGCAGAGAGGATTACCAAACCAATTGTAAAACTGCAGAATACTTTTTACGGTACGGCAGTCAGTCTTCCCGAATGCTATGTTCGGTGCATTACGATCGATAAGGCAGTAGACACGGCTTCCTAAGGATAAAGGATGCAGGCTATAGTGGTCTCCCAATATATACACTACGGTACGTGGGAGCACAAGTCCATATTGGCACTTATCATCTCAGAGTGGAGGAATCACCCAACCAGTACTGAAAGCAATAGTTACCAGGCTTTACGACACCAGAATATGTCTCTAGCCTAGACCTCTAGATGTTGCGTTATGTTCCAAAGCATTGTTAGATTCATTAAGATTTATTTTAAGTTGATCTTGCTTAGTAGTTTTCCTTTCAGGTTCACCACGTGATGTATGTATAATTCCTAAATGCAGTTTAAGATGATAAATAGACGTTTTATCTTCTTTCAGCAATGAAAATCCTAGCTACTAAGGGGAAGAAAGTCAAGCATCTTTTCTTCACAGAGCACAGAGCACACGCTAATATGAACAGTCTTAAATCAAGCCAAGCATTCAAGGTGCAAATGCACATGCATGTATTGGTTTTTAGCTCCCTTAATGTGTAAATGACACTAAGAAAACTATGTGCAAAACTGAAATACTTTTAAAGAGACTGTACTCAACAAAATTCTTTTTCAAAACGAAGTGAAAACAAGAGAGACACTTTGCGATTTTGAAATGGAAATTTATTTTCGACACTTTAAAACTTAGTAAATCAAATCTTATGCAATAGTAACCGTATAATCAACTATCTAAAACAAGGGGATTGCTTTCTAAAACTGAAAATGACAACTACGACACCTTCAGATCTAGAGACGACAGTTCGAATATGTTACTTTTTGCAAAAGAGAACTAAAACGACGCACAATACATAAAAAATGTTTATAGTTCTTTGCACTAAGGAGGCGAAATAATGCTAGAAAAGGGGGTATTCACAGAAGCACACTGATTATAGATAGAAAAAAATCTTGAATAAGACTGAAAACATTGAGAAAAATCCACAGTCAGAGGGCAGATTCAATCCTCCCTGACCATCGCACCTATTACACAGTGAACTCAGTATGCAACGCAGTTACTCCATTCGGGAAGTGCGATGCATACAGGCTACCTTGAAGGCAGGGTGCTGTAGAGATATAACAAGGGTCTCTTTCACCTCTAGTTACCTTACATTAATATATCAATCCAGGATCATCTGGTTATTTCAAAGGGTGTCTCAGTCTGAGGCTAGCATTTGCCAGAGTAATGCTTGTAGTACAACTATCCAAAAGCAATGCAAGTAAAGTAATGCAAACCTACAACTTAACTACTTTAAAATATCAAATCACACCAAGTATTGCATCAGCCAAAGGTTTGGCAGCAATATCCCATCCTTTTCATAACTGATGAGAATAGATTGAAGGTTTGGGAGCTGAATAGCAGATGCTGGGCTCGCTACAGCCTAGGATCGTTCTTAATGATTAGAAATGAAACAACAGATAAAAGAAATAATACTGAAATGGAACAGCACATCAGCCAAGGGCTTGGTAGCAATAACACGTCCCTTTCATAGCTGATGGGAGCAGATCAGAGGTCTGGCGACAAAGTAGCAGATGCTGGGGTCCACTACAGCCTAGGTTTGTCCTCAAGAAAACAGTAACTTAGCAATATGGAAATGGAATAGCAAAGAAATGGAATAACAAGTAAATGGAACAGCAAGTAAATGGAACAACAATAGACCAAATCCTTTAAACTATAGATCTACTCAACCAAAGCATCAATCTCTCAATCTGATATAATAGAACAATACTATAGAGACACACTATATGTAACCTGCTTCTGTTAAAACACATACGACTACATCTTATAATAAAGAATAGTCACGTTCAATAACCATGTGAAACAGGCTTCTCCAGATGACTTGTTATAATGCAAAATACAATCGTAAAGAGCTCTGAAATAAAGTAACAATGCCTTGTAAGAATTTATCAATAATTAAGGAATTGAGAACATCGCATTGATATAAAGTTCAAGAAAACGAAATAACTTAATCACAACAGAGCATGTAATGAAATATTCTCAAAACATAGCAGATTACCAGATTACTTTTATGAACAAACCACACGGAAACCACGCGTAATAATACAAGAGCAAGTGTCCTCCATGGTCGGGCCCTTAGCCTCCAGGGGCACACCGCTTAAGATGAATCCAGGCTCAAAGATAAAAAGTGAACAAGTCTGTATTAAAGCATGAAATAAAAGTACAGAAACTTAAGCCTTCAACAGAACATAAAGATCATAGTCCAGATCTTCCTTCAAAGAAATTACAAATTTCCCAGAAATTCACCGAAATTCCACCCGTAACCAAAAATACTATCCCTTTTTATAAGAGGGACGACGGAGACATCTAGGTACAGGAAATAGGCTAAAACAGCGATCCCTCAGGATCTAAGATCCTGAGGGATACACAGGATCATTAATGTTGCGCTACTTCTTCCTTCTTTTGTTTCGCATTGGTACCTCCGCGTCCTGTTTTGGGTTGATCCATGTCGATTTAGTTCGCCTCTAGTCTCCCGTCACCGGGACAACAGTTAGCTTGTCTTTATCTTTACTCTTTGGATGGCCACCTTTTGCTTCTTCACCTTCCTGCACATAGAAACGACGTCTATCAGTGCTTCTTATTAATTTCTCGTATTTCGTTATAAGTTCTTATTATTATTTAAGTTTCTCATGCAAAAGGCTTTTAAGTTCTCATGAAAAGATGCCGAAATGACCATTAAAACATACCTTCCTTGGTACTCCACACACCCCCCAACTTACCCTTTTTCATGGCCTCATGAAAACATTATAGTTGACATGCAGAGCAGTGAGGGAGTAGGCTGGAGATGGAATCTCGTGTGGAGGCCTACACCCATGATGCGAAACTAGATGATCAAAGAAGTGGCTCGTCTGGCCCTCGGGCATCTCATATAGGGCTTGGTATCCGGGTGCAGGATGCCAAATGATTGGACTCCTGAACCTATATCCTAGCCAAGATGGTCCTGCCCTCAAAATAATTTCACCATAGAGGGGGAATTGGTTAGCAGAAAGCTTGGAATTTTCATACTTAAATGGCTCTCGGAGTTGAATTTTCGGATTAGACACTCGATATCGAAATTTGGCTGCTTCAATGGCAGGGTCTTTGATAGAAGCAAAGAACTCAAGCCCTTGCCGAATGAGTGATTCATGCATGGGTCCTAGTGCTTCAATTACCCCCTGAGTTCTCATGAGATTTCTATGACTTCTCCATAACTGCTCCGGGTCTCTAGGTTCAGCTCTTACCCATAGGTCTAATCCATTTTCTTGTCTCTGAAATGCATTGTAGGCTTTGAGCCATTTAATTTGATTGACTTGGAAACTTTTTCTTGCTCCTTTTTCCATCCTTCGAAGGCTTGGCTTTCTGACAGGTTGACATTTCTTAACTGTTGCTTTAATTCCTCATACTTTTCACGGTAGATTGTTTGTTCCCTGAGCCTTTCTGCTTCTTGCTGGGCTTGCTTCAAATGATGGTGAAGGGTTCTTGTTTTTGGGTCCTTTTTCCATGCATCTGTGGAGGCTGGGAGTTGTACTTGAACTTTCTTATTACGTTGCTTGGAATTCATAACCCTTATTACTCCCGAAGATGGTGCCTCCGTCTGAACCATTTTATTATCTGTTTCAATTTTAAAGCGAACTCTAGCCCACCGCTGTTCCTTTTTAAATGGAACAACAGTCTATTCTTTTGTTTTGGAATAGCAGTTTGTCTTTCTGCTTCATTAGGAACAACAATTTGGCTTCTGTCAGTGTTTTGGGTAGTGGAATGGCTCTCGGTTCTTCGCCTCTTATTCCTCTGGGGTCTTATTGGTGTGGTCGAACTTTTCCTTGTTGAGGTCCTTACCCCCCTTTGTCTTGCTGTTAGAAGCCTGATCCGCTGGCAAAGCCTGACTATCACATTTAGCAGTGTCCCTTTTTCTTTTTGCAGTTCCCTTATTTTTCTTAATTTTTCAAAAAGAATAGCTAAGTGTTTACCACAGGTTGGAGGGTGACTAATTTTCGGTTTTTCTTCTTGAGGTGGCTGATCCGGGGTAAGAACTTTTCTTGGCTCTGCTGTTTCCTGGGCCAATTCTTCCTTTGCCCTTATTTCCTCCGGATTCTCCTCTGGTGCATTCTGATCAGGAACGGGCTGTTCCTGCCTGATATCTTCTGTTCTCTACTCATCATGGATGGATGAAATTTCTATTTCTGCTTCTTCCGAGTGAGCTTCCTTGGGTGCATCTCTTCCCTGGGTTTCTTCTCTGGTTTGGAGGTTGGATGGACTTAGGGGCTGGCCATACTCGCCCATATTGGCCAGAATATCGGCCAATTCATCCTCCCCTATCGGGTTTTGTAGTAGGCTTCCCCCCTGCTGTTCCATTTCTTCCTCCTGCTCAGGCCGCTCACTCTCTTCCTTCTCTTCCTTCTTCTTCTTCATTCTATTCTTCTTCCGCTGACTGTTCTTCATCCTCCTCTTCTGTTTCTTCTTCGGTAGACTACTCTGTTTCTTTGTTGTTTTCTTCTTCTGCCTCTGTTCCTGTGGACTGTTCTACGTCCTCATTACTTTCTTCTTCTGTATCTGTCTCTGCCGATTGCTCATCTGTGATTTCTATTTCTTGGCTCGTATGAGGCCGGGGTTTCTTTAGCTCTACCCATATCCCTGCAAGCGTGCTGACTTCCTATGTTTTGCTGGTTGTTCGGATGTACCAGCGTCGGGTTGCTCTTAAAGTTTCTTTTCGGCTTGCTTCTCAACTTGCACTTCTGTGCAAGCGTCCTTCTTTCGTTTCTCAGGGCTTTGGGGTGTGCTATCAGCTTGTTTTCATTTGTCTGGGCGTCCAGATGTGGCTGCCTTTTCATTAATAATATCAATGAGCTCTTCCCAGCTGCTATGCTGCTGGGTAAGACTATGGCTTACTATCAAACGGATTAATCCACGGTGCCTAACCACAAATTTTTTGTGCTGTGCCTTTTTCATACTACGTGCAACATCATGTAATAGCGAATTAAGCAATGCAGGTAAATTCACAGAGCATTTTTGTTTTAGGGAAGCTAGGAGTTTTAGATATCGTGGTCTTACCACGTCTTTTCTGCCCTCGCAAGTAATGTAGCTCTGGACAATTTTTGCCAATTTTGCCCATGGCTCTCCTAATGTTGCTGGTAGCACCCCTTTTCCGCGAACTGTTAAATTCTGGCCATCATCGTGAAATATTTCCACATTCTTCTGCAGTCTTTCCTTTTTTATCGTCCATATTGGTCCTGCGGCTGGTAATCCTGTGACTTTTGCTATTATATCGTCCGTGACCTCTATTCATTTTCCTCTAATTATAGAGTGTTCTTCCTGTAGGTTTTGTAAAAATTCCTTCGCCACAGTTTCATTAGACCCCTTTAGGTGGTTAAGGTAAGTCAACCATCCTGCTTTCTTCAGAATTCTGCGGGCTACAGCTGAAATAGTCAATGTTTGTGGTTCTCTGCAGATTGACCTTCCTCCCATGGCTTCTCTTGCAAATTCTCAAAAGGAACAACAACTGTTCGTTGAGACGCAGAGAAGCTGGTGGCGTGTTTCTCGTTTAAATTCAAATGCAATCAGCGTATGCAATGGAAATACTTTGAACAACGATTCATGTAGAAGAAAACAAAAAATGGCAAATGATCATACCGTTGAGCCGTGCGGTGCTCGAGTACAAGATATTTTCGAATGATGAGATGACACGTATTTTGGGGAATGATGAGGTTACTCCCCACCTCGCAACATGATAGGATGTCCCAGCCGTCAAATGAAGGTGCCGCGTCTGCTTCGTCTGTGAGGCCTTTATGGAGCAGCTTATAAAAATATGCCATGTCTGCAAAAACAACGTATTACTGGAATCGAGGTGAAAAGGTAGATCACTTTTAATGCGTAAGCAACTGCGGTGAGTTGATGGAAGTTCGGGAATAGACATTTGCCATAATTAGTGAGTCTTATGCAGTCACTGTCACTAGCTCCGTAATGATTGGTGGTAATAAATGGTCATGCCATATATGGTTGGGTCATTAAATTATCACATCATAAGATACAAAGATTCTAATTTCCTTACCCATTGGTGTAAAGGTTACGACTTCAATACCATTAACAGAGCTCTGCTGCCGACAGGTGTCCATAACCTTGGCAGAGTTGTTTGTTTCACCCCACGAACCATAGTCCTTTGTGTATGCAAGGAAGTGTTATCAGATGTCAAAACCGTAGGCCACTATGTAGGCTTGGTAACCCGTTAATCATAGTGCCATTCACGAGGAATGAGCGAATAGTGGGCAGGCCGGCTCATGGTGAGACCTCCTGTTCCAAGGGTTTTTTATTTATTTTGGTATACCCCCTGGATCATTTCCTGGGTGTGGTGGCCCTGATGGGAATGCCACTTCACTTCCATCCTGATGATCATGGTAGGCCAACTCGTAATGAGACTCCCTATCCTGCAATTTTGACAAAACTGCTTGGCTTATTTGCTCTTTTCTTTCTTGATTTTAATAGAGAACCTTTCCTGTTTATACACAAAGGGTGGTTCAACACTCCTTAAGAGTAGGAATGGTGGAAGAAGCCTGAAAATCCCAATGAGAAGGTATAGACTCTTTGATCTTATGAAATGATAAACATAGATAAAAGAATCAGCATGATAGAGATAGCCAATCAAAACAGAGTTAGTGGAACAATGGCAACACAAGGTGATAAATAAGCATGTGTTTTCCTTACGTGCTTTCACCCATTCAGGGCAGTTACTTATAAGGATAGTGATTTGTGATTTACCGATTCCTGCATACTGTTCTTTTGATTTCATCACATAAGTAGATAGTTGTATTCAAAAAGACTCGAAAGATCATCAGCATTGTGCATCCTTGAGAAGGAACAAACTATTTCAAATTTTATGAGTAGTGCTTTTTCAAGGAAGAGCACAACAATGGTTGCTGGTTTGAAGAAAGGAGCAGTTGGAATTACTAGTGACAATCAAACAAGTGTCGTTCCTTTAGAAAAAGACCGGAGAAAATCAAACAATGCTATTTCTTGTGGACACAGCAAAAACACACAAGTGCTGTTCTTCTTGAGAGAGGAACAACAAAACACTCAAATGCTGTTCTTTTTGGAAAAGGAACAACAAAAACACTCAAGTGCTGTTTCCTTTTGGAAAAGGAACAACAAAAATCAAAAGTGTTGTTCCTTTTGGAAAAGGAACAACAAAAATCACAAGTGCTGTTCCTTTTGGAAAAGGAACAACAAAAATCAAAAGTGTTGTTCCTTTTGGAAAAGGAACAGAAAAAAATCAAAAGTTATGTTCCTTTTGGAAAAGGAACATCAAAAATCAAAATTGTTGTTCCTTTTGGAAAAGGAACAACAAAAATCACAAGTGTTGTTCCTTTTGAAAAAGGAACAACAAAAATCACAAGTGTTGTTCCTTTTGAAAAAGGAACAACAAAAATCACAAGTGTTGTTCCTTTTGAAAAAGGAATAATAGAAATCAAAAGTGGTGTTTCTTTTGGAAAAAGGAACAACAAAAATCAATAGTGTTGTTCCTTTTGGAAAAGGAACAACAAAAATCAAAACATGCTGTAACAAATATGTACAAAAATAATTCTAACGACTATATACAAATTGTAAAGGAAAACTTCTTAGTGAGTTATTGGTGGAGGAGGCTTGTCTTCCTCCCGTAGAATCTCCATATCTGTATCTTGACATAATTGTTGGCAGAAGGACTCCCGAGTAAGTGGTTTGCGATAGAGACATATTTGATGGTCGTTTGCCTTAAAGGTATACCCAGAACCATCAATGGTAATCAGTGTGAGGGTACCATTCTCATGTACTTTATGGATTTCATATGGTCCCAACCAATGAGTCTAAAGTTGCCCAGAGAAGTTGTGAAATATAGAGTCATATAAAAGAGCCCAGTCTCCTTCATGGAAGACTCTGTTTTTGATGAGAGCATCATGCCACTTAGCTCTTTGCTGTTGTATCAAGGCAGTATGTTGAAGTGCAAAAAGTCTAATTTCATCCAGCTCATTAATCTGTTGCAGTCGATTAGTTTGCGCCTCTATTAAGTCTAACCCCACTTCTTGTGCTGTCCGTAATGTTTGGATTTCAAATTCTATAGGGAAAATCGGTTGTTTTCCAAACATAAGCTGGTAAGGTGAGTGGCCAATGGTGCTTCTCCATGTTGTTTTATAAGCCCACAGTGCTTCTAGCAGTTTGGCAGCCCAATTGCGTCTATGTGATGCAATTGTTTTAGTCAGAATGCTTTGTATTATCTTGTTGCTACTTTCTACTTGCCCATTTGCCTGTGGGTGATATGGGGTGGTCATTTTGTGCTGAACATGATAATTGTTGAGTGTTGCCAGCAAATTGTGGTCCTCCATCTGTGATTATCTCCCTAGGGAGGCCATATCGCACAAATAGATGGAACAGGAACTGTATAACAGATTCTTCTGTAGCTCTGGGCAAGGCTTCTGCGTCAACCCACTTGGTGACATATTCTGTTGCCACTAAAATGTATGTTTTCTGATTTGATGGTGGGTTGATTGGTCCCACAAAATCAAGAGCCCATCACTCAAATGGTTCAATGACTATCTGCGGTTTCAAGGGAATCTCATCTGAGTGACTAGGTCGTCCCGCCCTCTGGCAACTATCACATTCTTGGACAAATTTCTTTGCATCTTTAAAAATTGTGGGCCAATAATACCCCGTATGTAACACTTTATGTGCAGTCCTGCGATCAGCAAAGTGTCCACCACACGGTTGGTCATGGCATGCTTTCAATATATCAAAGATTTCATCTTGTCGAACGCACCGCCTGATCTGCATGTCTGCCCCTGTGTGAAACAAATAACCCCCAATCCAAGAAAATCTGGTACTTTGCTGGACAATCTGTTTTCGCTCATTAGGGGTTAGATGTTTTGGTAACTTACCTACTGCTAGATAATTGGCGACATCAACATACCAGGGTGTTTGAACAGCAACAACAAAGAGATGCTCATCTGGAAACTGATCTTTGACTGCTGCTGCACCGACTGGTTTTGGCATTCTTGAGAGGAAATCAGCTACGGGGTTTTCTTTGCCAGGTCGATCCTTGATTGTAATGTCGAACTCCTGCAATAAAATCAGCCATCTGGTTATTTTTCCGTTTGTGACAGGTTTATTTGCTAAATACTTTATAGCAGAATGATCTATGTACAAGATGACGGGATATCCAGTGATGTAATGTCTAAATTTATTGATATCATGTATAACAACTAAGAATTCTTTCTCAGTTCTAGTATAATTTAATTCAGCAGGGGATAGATTTTTGCTAATGTAATAAATAGCGTATGGTGTTCTATCCTCCTCCTGACCAAGGACTACTCCTATGGCTGTATCTGAGGCATTGGATGATATCTGGAATGGTAAATCCCAGTTTGGTCCGCGCAGGACTGGGGCCGTAGATACAAGCTTTTTCAAATCATTGAAAGCACGTTCACATTTTTCTGTCCAAAGGAAATCAATATTACCAGTTAGTGCATACAATGGTGCAACAATACGTGAATAATGTTCTATAAATATTCTGTAATAACCAGAGAATCCAAGAAAACTACGTACCTCTGTTTGAGTAGTAGGAGTAGGAATAAGCAAGAGTATTTGGATTTTGGCTGGGTCTACCTGAATACCGGCTGCTGAAATATAATGTCCTAGAATAAGTCCTTCTGTCATCATCATGTAGCATTTTTCGTGGCTTAGACAAAGCCTGGTAGCTATACAACGTTGTAGGACTTTTTCTAGTGTTTCTAATGCTGGCTCAAACTCTTCTCCGTATGGAGTGAAATCATCCATATATACTTCCAATCCTTCATTTATTAAGTCTGCAAATATGCTAAGAATAGCCCTTTGGAATGTGGCAGGGGCATTACATAAACCAAAAGGTAAAACTCAGTATGCAAACGTTCCCCAAGGACAAGTAAAAGTAGTTTTATCCTGATCTTCAGGGGCAATCTGTATTTGGTTATACCCACTGAAGCCATCAAGAAAAAAAAAGAATTTCTTGTCTGCCAAAGTATCTAACACTTGATCAATGAATGGGAGAGGAAAGTGATCTTTCTGTGTTGCCTTTTTTAGTTCTCTATAGTCCACACAGATTCTCCACTTCCCATTCTTTTTTGGTACCACCACAAGTGGGGAGACCCACTTACTATCAGAGATGGGGTAGATAAAGTTAACATCTAAAAGTTTTTGAAGCTCATCTTTTACTACTTCTTTTAGATGAGGGTTTAGCCTTCTCTGAGGTTGTCTAACAGGTTTTGCATCATTTTCTATGTAGATGTGGTGTGTACACAATTGAGGATCAATTCCTTTGATATCGGGGTAATCCCATGCAAATGCATTCTTATGTTTTCTTAAGATATGGATGAGTTTTGTCTCTTGTTCCGGTGTAAGATTGGCGTTAATGTTTAAGGTCTTCCCAGGTTCAATTTCTACTGTTTTACTATGTGCAACCGAGGTGACAGGGATTGTATGGTCATGCACATCATTCAGAGGTTCCTCTTCTGCTTCGTTATCAAATGCTGCTTTTATCATATGACACTGGGTATGAGATGTGGGTTCAGTTTGACTAATAAAGTTACTGATGGCATCATCTTTTGTTTGATTCTTGAACTCTAGTGCCTCTTGTATAGTTAATGGAGATCTAATGTTATTAGTAAGATATGATACATGGTGCCTATTAGTTTTAACTATTATGATGCTTGGCTGCGCTGGGGGGTATAGTACTAAATTCTTAATGTCTGCCTCCTTAGTTATGATCATGTTTCCTTGCCGACAGCCAATATAGGCATCAGCGGTAGCGAGCCAAGGCCTTCCTAAGATCAATGGATGTCCATCTAGTCGGGTTTTAGGGTTTATTATCAGAAAATCAGTTGGGTACTCCCAGGAATCAACTGAAACCATAACATCATGCAGTATGCCTTCTGGTCTAACCACAGATCGATCAGCCAGTTCCAGTAAAGTTGAAGTGGGTTCTGCAGATGTAATTCCTAATTTTTGGCAAGTAGACGTGGTTAATATATTAATTGCAGCTCCAAGATCAACTAAAGCATTAGTTAAAGTTTTGCCAAAAATTTGCACAGTTACTATTGGGTTACCTGGGTCTTCATACTTAATAGGTGTTTCCTTTCTTGATAATAGGTCAGATAAAGTGCCGACTACTTGAACTCTTGGATTACCTATAAAATTCCTTCTTGGTCTTTTTATGCACAATTCCTTGATAGTTTTAGCGTATATGGGAATATCCTGAATGGCCTGAAGGAATGGAATTTTTATGTACAAATTTTGTAATTCTCCCAGAATGTCGAAATTAGGTTGCTATATAGGTCGTGATATAACTAGACGTTATGGGAACGGAGGAGAGGATGTAGTTGTTTTATTTTGAGTTTGTTGTCTGTTTTCATCCTCTTCTTGTAACAATTGTTCTCTAGGTAAATGATCTTCAATCTAAACTGTTTTGTTTCCCTCAGTTTGAATAATACGCCTAGATCTTAGCTGCAGATCATTGCACTCCCTCAGATCAGGTCCTTCTTCTGGTGTTTCTAAAATTTGAAGTGCTTGGATCGGTCTGTTATTTGGATTGGGATTGGGCTGGGCTGGGAGTTGTGGTCTGAGATTAGATTGGGGGTTTTGCTGTAAAGCTGACAATGTAGGTTGGGGGAAGGGAATGCTTCCTACTAGCTGTTGTGTTGGTCTCTGCTAGTTATTCTGCCAGCCTGAACTTTGTGAAGTGGGGGGAGTCCATTGCGGTGGATATGGGTTGTTCCGCTAGTATGGTGGGGGATAAGGAGGATTTGACTAGCCAGATTGGCTGGTTGGATTTAGCCACGGGTTTACAGAAGGGTACAACTATGATGACCAATTTGGAAATGGGGGTTGAAACTGAATTTGCCATGCATTATACTGTTGAGTATTGTACTACGGATACTGAAAAGAAGAAGTTCGGTCTGAAAACATACCAGTTTGTCGTGACTGCCACTAACGACGCTGGTTAAGTAGATATACTGCCTCTGGTTCTTCTTCTTCTTCCTTATATACCGCTTTCAGTCCAGGTAATGAGGGACAACTTTCTGTAGAGTGATCCCTTGTACAAATGGCACATGTCTAAACTGCATCCAATGGACACTCCTTATGGCTATGCTTCTTCCTGCACCTGGGACAGAATATTGCTAAATTTTTTTCTGCCTCCATCTATTTCTGCTTAGCCTGCAAAACGTCAAATTGTGTAGTTAGTGTTCCTAGTATGTTAGTTTTAAAATTTTCAAATAAATTCCCAATTTCCACACGTGTTACTCCTTCGGATGAAATTTTGTTTTCTCGTGCAAATTGATCATGTTCTGCTGGTTTGATTCGTGTACTGCCTCTCAAACTCCTGATACATAAATCAATTATGTCATCAAAACTTTCCTGATATATATCCGTTTAATGTTCCAATCCACTGTTCTTTCATGCCTCTTATTAATGCGGTTTTCAACACATTATCAGGTAAATTTAAGGATGCATAAGGGGATCTTTGCAGATTATACTGGAAACGTTCCACGTATTCTTCTAATGTTTCATTTGGTCTAGCTACCATCTGGAATATTTCATCTTTTAGTTCTCTAGACCTACAGTAATCTTGATATTTCTTCAGGAAAGACTCTTTCATTTGTTCCTAGTTATTTATAACTCCACCACCTAATCCCATAAACCATGTTAAAGTTGCCCCCTTCAAGGTGGAGGGGAACAATTTGAGTTTCTGGGGATCAGTGGTGTAATCATACCCCCTACATAGCACATCAAATTCGAATAAGAATGCATCGGGGTCCTCTTATGTGAGTCCATGAAATGTAGGAATGTGTTGAAGGGGGATTGCTTTCATTGGATCATTTGCTGCGGAATCCACTATGGGGTATTGTAATGTCGAAGTTTGGGTGTTTGGTAGATTTTGAGCCATTGGATCAAATATATGCCAATACCCTTCCGGAAGATCTAAGAGGGTATTCCTAGGTTGAGGAATGTTTTTAACAGGAACAATTTTAATAGCACTTCCTCTATCTGGAATTTCTGCCTGAGGAAATAGGGTATCCTCAATAATAATTTTTACCGCACTTCCCTTGTCGGGGCTACTTAATGGCTGAGTTATCCTAGGAGGAGATCTTGGCTCTCCAATTTCCCCTGTTTCCCTTCTCCTTCACAAAGGTTACTTAGGTTCCCTTCCTGCAGTCGTTCGGGGATAGAATTTTCAATTTCTTGAAAGTCTTGTTCGTCAGTCTGACTATGCACCTCAGCAAAGGCTTCAAATGGTGAGCCTGAGGCCTGAAGGGAACTAGTAGGTTGTTTGGAAGTAACTTTCTTGGGTCCTACTGAAGGCTGAGATTCAGCTTTCTTATAGATTTCGTCTATGTATGTCGATCGACCAAGGGTCACCAGTCCCTTAGCTTTTTCTGGTTTTGGTAACAGTTTGGGATTTTTCTCTAGCTTTTTCTGCTTAGTCATGCACTGAATTTAACTACTAAGCTTTAAGCAGATAACAAAAAATCTGCAGGAAAGCGGGCAAAGGAGCAAGGCTTTTACATGCTCCGTACGTAGGTTCTTACCTTTCGTTTTCAAAACCCAATTCTTCCCTAGCAGGTTCGTACACTAGCCTGGAAAAGACAAATGGCTGCACACCTTCCCCGGCAATGGCGCCAAAATGTAGAGCTATAACAAGGGTCTCTTTCACCTCTAGTTACCTTACATTAATATATCAATCTAGGATCGTCTGGTTATTTCAAAAGGTGTCTCTGTCTGAGGCTAGCATTTGCCAGAGTAATGCTTGTAGTACAACTATCCAAAAGCAATGCAAGTAAAGTAATGCAAACCTACAACTTAACTACTTTAAAAGATCAAATCACACCAAGTATTGCATTAGCCAAAGGTTCGGCAGCAATAGCCCATCCTTTTCATAACTGATGAGAATAGATCGAAGGTCTGGGAGCTGAATAACAGATGTTGGGCTCGCTACAGCCTAGGATCATTCTTAATGATTAGAAATGAAACAACAAATAAAAGAAATAATACTAAAATGGAACAGCACATTAGCCAAGGGCTTGGTAGCAATAACACGTCCCTTTCATAGCTGATGGGAGCAGATCAGAGGTCTGGGGACCAAGTAGCAGATGCTGGGGTCCACTACAGCCTAGGTCTGTCCTCAAGAAAACAGTAACTTAGCAATCTGGAAATGGAACATCAAAGAAATGGAACAACAAGTAAATGGAACAGCAAGTAAGTGGAACAGTAAGTAAATGGAACATCAAGTAAATGGAACAAAAATAGACCAAAACCTCTAAACTATAGATCTACTCAACCAAAGCATCAATCTCTCAATATGATATAATAGAACAATACTATAGAGACACACTATACATAACATGCTTCTGTTAAAACACATATGACTGCATCTTATAATAAAGAATAGTCACGTTCAATAACCATGTGAAACAGACTTCTCTAGATGACTTGTTATAATGCAAAATACAATCGCAAAGAGCTCTGAAATAAAGTAACAATGCCTTGTAAGAATTTATCAATACTTAAGGAATTGAGAACATCCCATTGATATAAAGTTCAAGAACACGAAATAACTTAATCACAACAGAGCATGTAATGAAATATTCTCAAAACATAGCAGATTACCAAATTACTTTTATGAACAAACCACACGGAAACCACACGTAATAATACAAGAGCAAGTGTCCTCCAGGGCCGGGCCCTTAGCCTCCAGGGGCACACCGCTTAAGATGAATCCAGGCTCAAAGATAAAAAGTGAACAAGTCTGTATTAAAGCATGCAATAAAAGTATAGAAACTTAAGTCTTCAATAGAACATAAAGATCATAGTCCAGATCTTCCTTCAAAGAAATTACACATTTCCCAGAAATTCACCGAAATCCCCCCCGTAACCAACAATGCTATCCCTTTTTATAAGAGGGACGACGAAGACATCTAGGTACAGAAAACAGGCTAAAACAACGATCCCTCAAGATCTAAGATCCCGAGGGATACACAGGATCATTAATGCTGCGCTACTTCTTCCTTCTTCTGTTTCACATTAGTACTTTCGCGTCCTGTTTTGGGCTGATTCGTGTCAATCTAGTTCGCCTCCAGTCTCCTGTCACCGGGACAATAGTTAGCTTGTCTTTATCTTTACTCTTTGGATGGCCACCTTTCGCTTCTTCACCTTCCTACACATAGAAATGACGTCTATCAGTGCTTCTTATTAATTTCTCGTATTTCGTTATAAGTTCTTATTATTATTTAAGTTTCGCATGCAAAAGGCTTTTAATTTCTGATGAAAAGATATCGAAATGACCATTAAAACATACCTTCCTTGGTACTCCATAGGTGCGATGGTTATAGTACGAGACTTTGAACAAGACTTCACTCATAGTTTACATTTTAGTTCAGGTGTTTAAGCTGAATAAGTACAGATCAATGTATGTAAAAACACAGGGGTGATTTAAGAGGTTACTAAAGCCACTACTCAGGGTAATTAGATTGCTTACAGATCTATTGTTTAATTTATAAACAAAACCCTGGAGATTGATTGAAGCAGCATTGATCTACTTTGCATTTGTATGACAAATGCAGTTCGAAGGCTAGCTGGCTTGACTTCAAGTTCCGTCTGTATTGTTTATAAAAGAAACAAAGATAGATAGGCTAACAAGTAATCTAGTCGCTCTCCAGCAGAGTTACCATTTTTTTATACGGGAATAGCATCCACACGGATGCTGCTATTCCCACTAAGATGGGTGGCTATATTAGAAACAAACAATCAAAGTCTATTATTGATTCCTTTTATGAAAATAGACGAGAGGAGAACCAAGAGGGCCAACCTGAGTCTTGCGCTCGATTCCCTCTCCTTCTTGATAGAGTTTTGCTGCTCACTCTTTGTCTGATCAACTTCAAAAGGACCTGTAGAATCACAGAAACATACTACTATGCAAGAAACAAGGATCTAAATTCACAAATAATGCAGGATCAGATGTACATTAACCATATGCAAGCATATATAAACAAGTACACTAGAATATGGAAGGAAACAAGAATAGCTTTATTCAGATAAAAAGTAGCAAGAGGATTACAACCATGAGCAGCTTTGACTCAGCATCATCCTCCAGCTAAGAAGCCCTTCTTTCACCTCAAGCAAAGAAAAATCACCTAACACTATGAATGTACACCATAATACCAACAACACTTCTCTATAAGTTACAAAATTCCAGCCCCTGGATCTCTGTGAAGAAGGATCCATATATAGATGATTACAGAGAGGTGAGTCATCTTTTGGGATCTTGATTAGTGTCCTCTCTCTGATAGTTCATGCTTCCACTTGGAGAATGAAGATCTCTTACTCATCCCTGGTCGGAAATGGAATGGAAAGTGTCAGAGGGGAAGCTTCTGGAAGATTCCATGATCTTCCACCTCGCATTTTGGTCCCTTCCATTTGTCCATTCTCGATCATCACACCCTACAGAGGAGAAAAACAGTATGCATCGCACCCTGTACATTGGGAAGGTGCTATGCATCGTACCCTCTGCATGGAGCTTTCAGTATGGTCCAGTTTTTACCATTTACAAGCAGTTTTCAGTGGAGAACTTCTGGGAGATGATGTAATCATTTGACCTTGTTCCTTTAGGCAGTGAAGAAACCCTTTTAGGGAATTAAGAGCCCTCAGTTTATGGACATTTGTGATTGGGGTTAAAGTGCCCAAAAATGTCTATAACAAAATCCCAAAATATACCCATACTTGGTCGAAGAATAGTTTAGAAGTGTCTTATGTTGTGATGCTCTTCTTGCAAGCGATCAATATAGCCATCTTAGAAAATCTATCAATGACCACAAATACGTAGTCATTACCATGCTTAGTAGAAGGAAGGAAAGACATATAGTCAATGGATATGGATTTTAAAGGATGGTTAGGAGTAGGAAAAGGAGTGTACAAGCCTTGCTTCTTAATGGTTGACTTGGTGATGGAACAAACAATGCAAGATCTGAAATATTTTCCTACTTCCTGTCAGAGTTTTGGCCAATAAAAGTACTTCTATAGTACTACCATGATTTTATGTAGACCAAAGTGCCTTGTGACCTCACTATAGTGCACCTCCCAAATCAGCTTGGCACACTCGCTTGAAGGAACACAAGGGTTCCCTACGTAGCATAAAAATGCGTATTAGAGGTGGAAGTTTGATACTTTCTTTCCATCCATTAACATTTTTTATGTGGTGAAAAATTCTAGATCATTTCTGTATAATTGTGGCCATCCATAAGTCTCATTCCCACAAGAGTTGAGAATAGTTGCCAGTTCCATAATTGGGGGCCAAATCGGGTAATTTTCAATGTTATTGGTACTTTCTTACTTGTATTAATGTTCAAATGGAATTGTTGCATATATGCGGACCATTTATGATGGTGATCCTTCTGGAACTTCCCTTATGGCCACATCAACTGAAGCAGTCAGTGATCTATGTGGATGATCGTCTCCTTCCCTAGAATGTAATTTTTCGACTGCCAGAAGGCTTTCATAGTGGACTGCATCTCCTTATTGTAGGTGGGATATTTACAAGTAGTATCAGAGAGTCCCTATACAATAGGTCATTGAATGCCCTTGCTAGCTGAGAAATGCACCAATAACATAGTCGGAGGCATTTGTCTCAATTTAAAATGGTTATTGCAAGTCCTAAAATGCGAGTATTAGTGTAGAGTAAAGAAGATGTTTCAACTCAAAAAATTCCTTTTGTTGTGCCTTGTACCAAAAAAACTTTACTTTTGTTCTACACTTAGTAACTTGACTCAAAGGCCAAGCGATATGAGAGAATCCCAACATGAATCTTCAATAGAAATTGGTAAGACCCAAAATGGTGTGAAGCTCAATGAGATTTGTCAGGGCTAGCCAATCTTGAATGACTTGGATCTTAGCCAGATCAACATGCACACCTTTCTCATCAATTATGTAGCCTAGATATTAGACTTGGTTCATGACAAAAGAGAACTTCTCCAAGTTGGCACATAGTTTTTGTTGTTGAGGGTTTGAAGGACCTGTCGAATATGTTGCAAGTTCTTTGTCCATATCTTGTTGAAGATGAGGATTTCATATAGATATACAACCATGAAAGATTTGGTGAAAGGCCATAAGATGTATTCCATCAATTGCATAAAAAGTTTAGGGGAATTCGTCAACCCAAAGGGCATGACCAACCACTCAAAGTGGCCCTCCTTGAATTTGAAGGATGTCTTCCATACATCTATGGGTTATACTGGAACTTGATCCCCTTGAGCTAGTCCAAAAGGTCATCAATATGTGGCATTGGGTATTTGTTCATGTTAGTGATCTTATTCAGTGCTCAATAATCAATGCAGAGTCTCCAAGTCCCATCCTTATTTTGTAGGAGCACAATTGGACTCCCGCAAGGTGAGGGACTTGGCTGGATGTGCCTTTTTTTGTAGGAAATCTTGGATCTGTTGCTTAATTTCATTATTTTCCAAAATAGAGCGGTAGCAAATTGGCCCATTGGGTAGAGGTGCTCTGAGAGTCATATCGATCAAATTTTTGACCTGGCAGTGCAAGGGTGCCCTTATCTAAGAGGAGAATATGTCCTTGTACTCCTCCATTACCTTATCAACTTACTTCTACTTTGTAGAGGAACCCTTTCTGTGGGCCATGGATGTAGCCACAATATTCCCCTTACTTTGAGAGTGAATAAAAAAAAAACAAATTTCTCATTCTGAGAGATGATATTAATGAATTTCTTAGTAGAGATCAAAGAAATGGCAATAGGTGGGACTACCTTTGGCATCCTATATAGGTTTCTACTCAAAGTAATAAAAATAGTGTGAGGCTTGGATTCATATACAACATGACGCTTCCACAGGTATTGTTGGCCTAATAAAACATCATAGACTTCAAGAGGAGAGACATTAAAAAGAACCTTGTCTGTGAAGTGCTTGATTTTCTAGGGAAGACGACATTGTTGAATGACACAAAGATCTTGTCCTTGGTGGAGAAACCTGACGGTGCATGGTTGCGGGTATGGTGTGGTCAACGGGTCTAATCACTTAATGATCTTAGCTGAGATGAGGTTCTTTTGGATCCCATTGTCAAAAATGAAATACAATGGAGAACCCTTCACCCACATTTGTGAGTGGAAGAGATACTCCCCCTCCCTTAGATCTTTGGGCTCAATATTTTTGACCTTGGTGGTGGAAATTATGGCACTAGGTTCTAGATCAATAATTTTCTTCCCCTTCTCATCCACCTTATCAGGTTTTGGCTCAGAGTTGGAACATGCATATGAATTTGAATCTTTTAATTCGGCTGCCAGTGACTATTTGGCATGACACCTATTTGTGGCT
This sequence comes from Pinus taeda, assembly GCA_000404065.3. Classification (NCBI taxonomy): domain Eukaryota; kingdom Viridiplantae; phylum Streptophyta; class Pinopsida; order Pinales; family Pinaceae; genus Pinus; species Pinus taeda. The sequence continues at coordinate 171,908 of APFE031184496.1, read as the reverse complement.
TTGATGGGTTGTTATGGTTCACTCCACCTTAGCTCTGTCCTTTATTATTTAATTTGGAGGTGCCTTTTCCTTTCTATGGATTCGTAGATCCAAAGTATTGCTTCTTCTATTTAAATTTCTGCTCGATCCTCACAACATATTGGTACATTATTCTAGGCAAGGAGATGTCCAAGAACTCCATTTCTGTGTAGATGTATTTGTGCATACAACCATGGTACTTGAGAACTAGATGTCACTTAGTGTCCTTGACACCCAACTTCATGTGTAGGGTATGGAAATTTTTCGTGAAATCCAACACATCTTGGTCCCTTTCCTATTATAGTGTGGTTCACTTTATGTACTTATCTTCATACCTTCCAACATGGTAATATTGTTCCTTGACGACATCTTGGAAATAATTCCAAGAGGGTGCAACTGAAAATAGTGAGGGTTCCTCCTTGTCCCTCTACTCATAGTAAGTTTCCCACAAGTCCTTCACACGGGGTGCAAGTTTAAGGAGTGCAAAATTAATATTTTCCCTATCGGAAAAATTATGGATCAAAAAATATCCTTCCAGTAGATTTAAACTTCTATTTAGGGCATCTGCATCTATCTTGCCTTCAAATATGGGAATGTTGAAGTTAACTTGTACCTTAAAGGGGGAAGCACCTCCGAAGTGACTTCTGGATGAAGATGCTTTTCCTGCTAGGAAGAGGATATGAGACAAATTATCCATCATATTGTTCCTTTGTCACTCAAGGGCCTCTTCGAGATTTTTTTTGAAAGGATCTCCTACTCCCTCATCTTTCTTTTCTTCCACCATGGGAAGTCGTCAAGGTCGGTGATGCTAGTTTTGAAAAGTTTCAACCAGTTCAAATCCAAACTCCTTATGCCCCAAACTCATTGGGGACATGCACATAGAAACAAAGAAAGAACATAACACTCTAATACCATTGATCCAAATTTATGAAGGAACTAGATAAAATATATATTTAAAAAAACACAAAGATACATCGAAACAAAATTTCAACTAATAAATAACAACAACTGAAATTTGTTTGCATGCATAATAGAAACAAACTATCTAGGGTGATGGTGAATAATATTTCAAAAGAGTTGTGATGAAGACCGGATTGAGTTCGATGAGCCTCAGTCATTGGAGGAAGCCATCAAGAAGTAGAAGAATTTATATGAACAATCCAAGTGTAAGCTTGAGTCCAAGAATGACTGAAAGGGTAGTGGGAAGACTAAAGGAAAATGGCCCAAGAAGTGAGGAATATCTCTGGATGGAGGTGAGAAGGAAAATGTGGCCCCACATAATAAATTCAATACATCTGAGAAAGGACATGGATCTCAGCTTGTGGAGTAGTAGAATAAAGGCAGTGGTAAAGAACCTTTGAAGTGTTGTTTTTGTGGTAGAGATCATAGAAAGAAGGATTTTTCATTGTATCAGGGTGGGAGGTCTCATATTTACAATGCTGAAGAGGTGTAAATGTTTGGGGATGTTACTTAGAGCACTCCTTGAATTTATGTAGTAGTTTATGATAGGGAAGAAGACCACCGGGAATCCATTATCGATATGGCAGGTAAGGTTTGTGATTGAGTTTCTTCTATTTCAATTGATCTAGGGTCAAATAATAGATATATTAGTCTTGAACTGGTGGATCAATGGCATATGAATAAGGAAGTTCATGTAGAATCTTGTTTGGTGGAGTTGGCTATAAGGACCAAGATAGACTGCCATGACAAGGAAATTGAGTTCATGTATGAGGATGGAGAAAAGAGATTCTTTCATGGAAAGAAGAAGCCTACATCATTGAAAATGGTTACAACCATGCAAGCTAAGTGCAACCACAGGAAAGGACATTTGTTTTTGTAGTTCATGTTTCCAATCACAAAGGGAAGGATTATGAAGGTGATCAAGTCCTGAGAAGGTATCTTATCTTGTAGCAGTTTCAGAATTTGTTTCCTGTAGAGATTCTAGAGTTGCCTCCTCATATGAGGTGGATTTGTCTATTGAGTTGATGCTATGAGAAACACCAACATCTAAGGTATTGTACATGATGAATACTCCTGAGTTGGTTGAACTGAAGTTGCAATTTAAAGAGATTCTTGATAAGGGATACATAAGGCCAAGTGTGTCTCCATGGGGAGAACTAGTGTTGTTTGAAAGAATATGGACAATACTCTTGTATTTTGCATTGATTATAGGTAGCTAAACAAATGTGACTATCAAGAACATGTATCCATTTCCTCTGATTGATGAATTGTTTGTTCGGCTAAAGGGAGTTGCAGTATTTTCAAATATTTATATGATATTAGGATATCATTAGGTGTGCATCAAAGAAGAAGAAATATATAAGATTTAATTTTGTATAAGGTATGAGCACTATGAGTTTTTGGTGGTTCCTTTTGGTCTTACTAATGCTCTTGACACCCTCATGTGCATGATGAATAGTGTGTTGCACCCTTACCTGGATAAGTTTGTTATAGTCTTTGGTGATGATATATTGGTATATTCAAAGAATGAGTAGGAGCATGTGGAGCAAATGGAAGCAATATTGAGATTGTTGATGGAGCATAAGTTGTATTCAAAGCCTAGAAATTGTAGCTTCTTTCAGTCTTAGATTCATTATTTGGAACATGTTGTTTTCAACGAAGGGATAAAAGTGGATTTGGTTAAGATTAAGGCTATCATGGAGTATCCAACTCTGAAGAATGTGGACGAGATCAAATCATTCATGGGAATAGTAGGTTATTATAGGAGCTTCTTCAGGAAATTCTCTATGATTGGTTATCCTATCACATCTTTGCAAAGGAAAGGAAAGAGGTTTGAATGGATTTTTCAGTGTGTAGCTAGTTTTGATCAGTTGAAGCAGTTGCTTACTAATGCTATGGCTTTGAGGATTGTATATCATGATAAATACTGTGTGGATGGTTAAGATTCTTGTAAGGAAATACTTGGTGGAGTCCTAATGTTATAGGAAATTTTGTCACAACTTCTCAAATGGCCTAGAAACCAGATCAATTAACATCTTTGACACCTTGTTATCATCCATTTGCAAATATGCAAGCATTATCTCTCTGGAAAGTCCAAGATTATTCGTTTTTTCAGCTTAAAAACTCATTTTTGGGCCCATCACACCCTGTCTTCTATGCAACCTACATTATTGCATGTTGTGCTGACAAGCACAAGTTTCCTTTGTTGCAGGTGTGATGGTTCTAGAATTTCAAGAAAAAATAAATAATTAGGAAACTTCTCTTTCCATAAACTTCTAAGGTATTTTTATCTATTTACTATTGATTGGGATCTCAAATTAATAGCCCAGAGATCTTATCTCTTATCCCTAGAGATTATCCTCCCTCATATGTGGACCTAAGGTTTAGATTAGTAAAACCTAAACTAGCCTATTTACCTTATAATTTCACTATCTCCCATAGAGTCTGGGTTGGTTTTTGTAGACTCTTAGTTATGCCCTGATGTTGTTGTTGTTTACCTAAGGATCCATTACCACCCTTGAGTTTATATTGAATTCTTTCCTTGTGGCTAAGGAAGGACAAGTTTGGTGGGAGACATCTACATTGTCAAGAACTGCAAAAGGGTTGTAATCTCCTACATTTCATTAATAAAAAAAGTTTTGTTTTCCTATACTCATGTTTATTTGATGCATATGTATTTAAATGCTTTATTGACTCATTGATTAGAGATATTAGTTTATGTTATGTATATCTTGTAGTTCTCATGCTTGTTATAATTGTTCTGTGGGTTCCATTTATAGCAATTGGAGCTGGATTTAAAGTTCACAAGCAGGGAGGAGGAGAACTTGAGTTGGACCCAAGGTAATTCTTTTATCCATATTATAATAACTCTAAGGAAAACACAACTCTTTTGTTTATGTTGTAATTAGATTATCCCACTAGATCTAGGAAATTTTATGTCCATAGAAGATAATTTTACAACCAACCTAAATTATTGCTGGGTCATTGGAAGCAACCATATTTTACGCCTCATGCTCTCTTTCTCTCTGGGTCAAAGCCATTTCTCTCTAGTGAATTTATGCGAAATGACATAAAAAAATACATAGGATTAGAAATTTGAAATTCTTTGGGACAAAATCACTCAAATTGTTTTTTTTTAAACCCTTTGCATCCATCGACTGTCTCTTCTTAGATAGAGTGATCCATCTTACTCAACCCTACCCCCCACTAGTGAGTGCGATGGGTCGCCTTTCTTAGTGTTAATCTTATCAACCCATCACACCTTATGATATGGGAGGGGTGCGATGGGACAAGGGTGACGTTTTAAAATTAAAAACTCAAAAATTATTCAAATAAATGCATTAAATTAGAAATAGAAACTATAATGAAGAGAAAAGATAGATCTCTTACATGGAACTAATGGTACTGAAAATGGTCCAACGGATCGACCGCAATAAATTACTGAAGTTTTAATGTAAAAACCCACTTAGAGCTCACTCAACTTGGTAAAAATGAAAATGGTAAGAAATGAATTACATTCTCACCTTTTATTGTCGAATTAGTCATTATTTTAATATATTTTAAGGTTTGTTTTATTAATTTGACCTAATTTTTACCATGTATAATGTATTTTTAATATTTTTATAATGTTTTGCGCAGTTTAAATGGTAATTGAAGGATGTAATATAGATTTTAAGTTAAATAAAAAACATTTTGATGAATGAGTACACTTTTATCACTTTTTCAAGATCATTAAACCTACAAAAAAGGAACACCCTGTAGTCCTCTTTCAGTTCTTTTCAAACTCCTAAAATATGAAAACATTCTCGATCACTTGTCTTTTTGAACTCGTTAAAGTAAATGAAAAGATGTTTGCCCAATATAAGTTTAACCTTTTTCCATACTAGGATGGACTATTTATGAAAAAGGAATACTTTAGTCAAACTTGGTTAAATGGTTCTCCTGCGTATCATTTTATGCCTTTTCAGATTCAAGAGACTAAATTTATGAAAAGGAAACTTTGGATTTTTCTTTTTTTCCTCTTTTCTAAACTATTTAAACATGAAAAATAATTCGATTTATGGCTTCGCTGGACTTGTAAAACTATTAAACAATGTTAGACTCATCAAGCATGATGAGATCGAACCACTCTGTAATAACCCAACCCACTGATGGCTGGAGTTTGCCATAGAAATACATGATTATAAGTACATTTCAAGTTAAACAAAAGGGGTTCAGTAAGGGAACCAGATTCCAAAAGGGATCGAGGGAGGTAAATTTCTTTGGAAATCTAGCTTACTTATTGAATGAAGAAAACCAGATAGTTTGGACAACCATTGAAGGCTGGTGGTTGAGATTTAAATGCTATGGAATGGTGTGTTGCAGAGATGGTGATTGTAAATTTATGAGATGTAGGCAAGGAACAAAGCCCATGTTGGCTTGGGAAAAAACAATAAGGCAACCAGGATGCAAGGCATGGAAAAAGGGAGAGCTTGCATGAAGAAGAAGAAAAAAAACGTCATTTTTGCTCAACGAGGGGGAAAAATGAGGGAGAGCAGTGACAGAGAGAGAAAAGCATTCATTGTTTCTAAACTGCGTGGAAAATGAGGGAGAGTAGCAGAAGAGAGAGAAAAAAACCTCATCTTTTCTCAGCGAGGGGGAAAATTGAGGGAGAGTAGCAACAAAGAGAGAGAAAGAAAATAAAAAAGTCTAATGCACAAGCAAACCACACCATGGAGCAGTGCAAGGAAACCTACTATGGACAAGCAAAAAGAGAGAGAGCTCAAGATCATATGCACAAGAGATAGAGAGAATCGTGAGAAGCAGAAAAAGGATCAGTGGAAAGGGTGATGCATGCACAACAAGAAAAGAGCATAGGGAACTCATTAGAAGAAGCAATAGAAAATTAGAGTGTTGGTATTCCTTGTAAACAATAATAAGTTCAATTGTTCGGAGGAGTCTGACTTCTTCCTTTACTCTCAAGTTGCCATCATCCTTCGGTGAAGAAATATGAGCACTAAAGGACTTCTCCTTCATGTGAGGGTAAATCTTTGAACACCTTAGGGGCTGGAGGGTGGAGATGACATTCTTTGGATTCTATTGACAACATGGGGTATAGGTTTAGCCCTTGGATTCTTGGTAAAGGAAGCTCCGCAGGTCTTCATTGCTTGTCATTTAACAGTGGGTTTTGGATTCCCTTAATTGGTTGGAACCACTGTGTGGTAGTGGGTTTTGGATTCCCTTAATTGGGTGGAACACCTGCATTGCATGCTGCCAGGGTGGAGACGAGACCTATGGACTCCCTGGAGTATGTGGGTGTGTTTCTGGATGGCTAGAGAGTGGAGGTTGTAAGTCTAAGGAATACCTGAACTTGGTCAATTTCTATCGATTAGTTGAAGGGTGGAGGCAACAAACCTCTAGATTCCCTATTTATTGTTGATCATCATTTGTTAGATGAAGGGTGGAGGAGACATGCCTCTAGATTTCCTTAATGAAACTTATTACCGAGTAGATGGTGGGTGGAGGTAGGAGGACCTTAGGAGTCCTTGTTTCAAATGACATATGTTGATTGTTCCCTTGAGCAATACCACCTTAGTCCCTTGGGATCTGGATCGGGGCTGACAACTGCAAGTAGCTTGGTTGTAGTTGTCTATGGTTGGGCGGAGATTTGAAGTCCTGAACTTAGTTTCCCATCAACCGTATTAATTAAAGATAATTTCTTATGTGTAACCTTGTATGGTCTCATCGTTGACTATTATGATTCCAAGCTATTTACATGCTTGTTATAGACAACTTATGTATGTGATTGGCATATGGTTACATGTGATGGGATGTTATAATTCTTTGTCAATTAATATGAATGAACTACAATTCTTTAGGTGATAATTGTATAATCAAGTTAGATAGGAGCAAGGAGGACGTATCCTTGTAGTGTCAACATAAAATTAGTATATAAATGATTAAGAAGGTTAACAACCCTTTAGTGGGAAATGTCTTCTTGTATATTCCTTTATGGAATGTTGGAGAGCTATGAAAGATGCAAGGTCTCTGGTCTTTGAGCTTATTGGGTCAGCGAAGGTATTCAAATTCCTTGTTTAATAACTTTGTCAGTTGTTTGTGGTTTTGGAGAAAAAACCTCTTGTTATTGACCCTTTTTTATAATTGTTCAAGTTCTTGTAGAGCCTTGTGTTATAGCATCATTTAGCACTCTTGTAGTTCTGATGTTATGATGTGGCCTTGGCCAGCCCTTTCCTATGCACACTTGAACATCTATTAAAAAAATATATTTTCGATTCCATACGCAACTCTGCCCTTTCAAGAGTGCACACACATGTGGGTACCATAATACAGAACCCACATATATGACTTAAAATATGAAAAAATAAAAATATATCCTATTTTTTGGGTGGGGTTTATGGGTTTCACAGAAAGGCTGCCTACATGAGACCGTGGCCTAACTGCATCCACTGATTTCTGATGGTATTTATACACCTCATGGGAAGGCCTAATGATAGAAGGAGATATGATATTAACATTTTAGTACTTTTTGTCCCTGGATCAAGTCTGATTTTCCCTATGCCTCTTGTACTCCTAGTCATTGAAAACCCTTATTTCCTTGCATCGATGCTCATCCTTCATTATATGAAAACCTTTCCCACATGCTTGAGAGGTGATCTTTGAGGCTTGGGCTAGAAGGATTCAGGGGAAGGCTTCATTGGTGCCATGGTGGGATCAGGTTGTATCTATCCACTACTATTTGTTGATATCAATAAAGAAGCTCTATCTTATTCCTAATATGTTATGGATTCATTTTTAATATATCATGATTTACATGTATATGCTTGATTATCTAACATGTTTATTATGTATACACTTTGAACAACTTTCTATGTATATGCTTCTCTGAACTGTGTTGCAGGTTTGATTAGTTCAGAGGAAGCAGTGAGTTTGGACTCTACGAGATTAACATGAAACGTAAGACCTACGGGTAATCCTCTCAAGCCCTATTTAGGTAGTTTATATAGCTTTATTTCTTGAATGTAAGCTTCTTATTGATAGTCTGCCTTCAATCTGGTGAGGTTGTCAACCCTTACCACATGTAAGTTTTTCCTGCCAATAGAACTGCGACTTCGCTGGGGAATACAATCATGTATTTCCTAAAAGGGTTGTTATTTCCTTAATATGGGCTTTTATTTCTTGTTTCTTTATTTTTTGTAACAACCAAAAGTTGTATACGCAATGGAAATATTATAATACTTTTTAGACAAAGACATTCATTATAGGACAATAATTGTAAATTATGTATTGTATAAAGAATTGATGTAGGATGACTACAAATGAAAATGAGGGTCCTGTATATATAGCCAAGTAAGTACCCTTTCATGAATAGGCATGCCTCTAAGACATGCCTTTTCGTTATTAACTAACTAACCATTAGTTAATTTACTTATTACTTATTATTATATTTATATTATTGTGGCCATTATTTATTATATATTTATTATCTATTTTTACATAATTTATGTTCATAACATTGCCTTCCCTTTCAAAAAGCTTTGTCCTCAAAGCTTGTTGATGAAAGGGATTGATCTCTTTTATACTACAAATGTCTTCTGCTTGATCTCTTTTTCTGCTACGAAGACCTTCTTTTCTCATAACATTAATCTTTGTCGATACAAGTTGATATGATACTTGGAGTGATATAGAAAAATGTCTTATTGAGAACGGATCAAACCATCTTAGATTAAGCTTATGTGGAATCTTCAGATCACTGGAACTTTGTAATGAATTATTATCAATAGACTAAATTGAGCTCACTTCGGTATTCTGCAGAACATAAGTTTTTTGTTTATGTTCTGTAGATTGATTAAGGTGTCTACTCTTGTGATTCATATGTAGATAAAGATTTTTTCTTGTTTGAACTTCCTTTAATGTTTTGATGGCATTTTTTTGATTTCCTTCGGGCATTGTTGTTGTTGAATTGATTACTGAATCCTCATTTGAAGTGTTCGTCATTTTAACGACAACCTTTGAGTACGCCTTTACTTCAGTAGGATTTGGATTTGCCTAAAATGTGAGATTAGTGGGATGATGTTTGTTTCTTCTCCCCCAACTTGGACTACTACATCTAGCAATTTGGATGCTTCTTTTGTGAAAATTTATTCGAGCCTATCTCTCAATGATTTCTTATCATCCTTAAGTTTTTTAATCTGTTTGAGTAGATTTTAGTTATGATTTTTGAGATGTAAGCATTCCTCATTTTCTAAGTTAACTTTATTTTGGCCTTCAAGCTTCTCATCTTCTAAACACTTTAATTTTCTAATAATTTTTTGTTAAGGTATTTTAAGCATAAATTCCCCTCTTCTTTGCAGTGGTATGATCCGGATTGTCCACAGTCATCTGTTCATTGAGTCGACGTTTCAAACCCCAAAGGGGGTCCATCATCAGGACAAATTAGAAAATAGAAAATGAATGAGAGATTGTTGAGAGAAGAAGACATGAACCTGGGAATAAATACATCAAGAACCCTAATTTTTATATAAGAGCCGACACAAGATTATTTCTAATAATTGATTATTTTATTTTAGTTTACTTAATTTTATTTAACTAATTAATATGAATTTTAAATTTAAATTATTTTCATTAATTAATACAATTTATGAATTTAAATTATATTAATTAAAATATAAATTATGAATTTTTCAAATTAATTAATTAATATTAATTATTTATGATTTTAATTAATTAATTTAATTAATCCTCTCTAGAACCCTAATTATTTCTTGTTAATTAAATCATTAATTTATCCTAATCAATTTAAATTTAATTTAATTAATATAATTAATTTAATTAATATAATTAAATTAATTAAATAAATATAATTAATTAATAATAATATAATTAATTAAATTAATAATTAATTATTAATTAAATTAATTAATATAATTAATTTAAATTTAAATTAATATAATTAATTTAAATTTAATTAATATAATTAATTAAATTAATATAATTAATTAAATTAAATTAATATAATATCTCATGATGTTGTATTTAAGATTATTTAAGAATTAAAATATTAATTTAATTCAACTTAATTAATATAATTAATTAATTTGAATAAATTAAATAATTAATAAAATATAATTAATTTAATTTAAATTAATTTAATAATTAATATAATTAATTAATTTGAATTGAATTAAATAATTAATTTGTTTTAATTTGTTTTTTAATTAGTTTTAATTTGTTAATTAAATAATTAATTTGATTTAATTTGTTTTTTAATTAGTTTTAATCTCTCCTAAAATCTCTCCTCTTCTTTCTTTGATAGAATTCGTTGAATGTTTTGTCAAAACTTTCTTTTTCTTGTTCTAACTTGTGCTTCTTAGCTTTACATTTTCTCACTTGCCTAAGTAGTTTTTGTTTATGCTCCCTGAAACACATTTTATTTTTATTTTTTTTGGATATGACTTCTTCAAGTTCTTTTTGCTTCCTTGATATTGTTTGTAGAATCTCTTGAAACATTAGTTTCAAAATATTCTTAAGATATTTTGATGAAGGAATTATCAGTTTTGATTTTGTTTTCATGTCTTGGAACGCCATCATCTTCCTCATGTAAGGGAACATCAAGATTTTGTTTGTGTTTAAAATGAACGTACCTAATTCTTTGAACCAAGGTCGACCGAGAATTATGTCAAGCATAGTTATGACACTAAATTGCGATATGTACTCATAATGATCAATTGTCACTTGTAAATCATTAATTTCAAATTCTTTTTGGCCAAAATATTTGTTCTTTCTCCTATGTTTGACGTTGGAATTAATAGTTGATTTGTCAGATTAACATTGATGTAATTTTCCTCGCGACTTGTACTAATAGAAATATTAATTTTTTTCCCTTATAGTCCCTCTTAATATAATTAACTTGTGATGTGTGATTAAAACACCCTTATAGGAAAATCATCCTTCCTTCATCATTTTATAATTAGGCTCCATTCGCTTTTTTCTTCAAAAATGGACTTCTTCTTTAAACTAAGTGCCCTTTTATTTGATAAAATTGAACACCTTTATAAATTCCTTTAACTTTTATTTTCCTCAATTATATATTTTTTCTCACTTTAAAATAATTTAATATATCTCCACTATTTAAATAAACTATGCCTTATATTTATTATAATGTTTTTAAAAAGTACTCTTCCTTTATTATAACATGTTATCCTTGTGTCTCTTTATTGTTCTAGATTTAACCCTTTATATATTTTAATATGTGGATATTTTAAGTAACCTTCTATAATAATACCCGCTTTGTACTTATATATATTTTCAATAATTTTATGACTTGAACTTTTCTTTAAGATACCCCTTTATAACATAAAACTTCTCTTTACATATCTTTTATTTATAATCTTTTCTTTTTTTGTTAGGATATTCCGACACTTAGGAAATAGTTAAGTATAACTTGGTCTAGTGTATAGTTAGGTAAAGTGTGTTTCTTTACTATGTACTTTTTGTAACTTACAATCCTACGATCACAATATGTTCTAGACATGAAGTGATTTGATGGTTCATTCTCTCCTCAGTATTATCAACACTTGATTTGTGGCTTAACACCTGATTGGTCCATGATCTCTATTTAAAGAACATGAAGGGTCATTTGTAAGGTGACCATTCATGAGATAATCTTATGTAAATTTTATTTCTTATACATTAATAAATTTCCTGAAGTGGCCAAGTTGGCTCAAGCCATGGATTGTTTCCCTCTTTGAGGGTTTTAACCACGTCAAGAATACAGGTATATTGATCTGTGATATTTTTGCGAGTGATGTCCTTTGACATTCTATCTAAGGAACTTACCCTATAAATTCCAACATGGTATCAGGGGGAATATTTTTTTAAATATAACATTATCATTCACTTCCCAATATTCATGTAGTTCGTTGGCGTCTTCAACAACTTTTCTTCAAAAAGGCATAATTTTTCATCCAGAAGCCGTTTTTTTTAATCGGCCTAAGTTTTCAAGATCTTTCAATTGGAACACTTAGTTTTAGTGTCTTCAACTTAAGTTTATTTAAAAATGGAAACTCCATGAATAGTTATTCTTGACATCACCAACTACTTCCAGTGGTTATCCTACATTGTGGATTTACTTATAAGTAAAGGTGTTTATAGAATATACCTAGGCCAAGAATATAAACCTAAAGATGAAGATAAGGTAGCCAAATGGGAAAATAAGAAATATCAAGCACGTGGGTTGATAGGGATGTTTTCTCTAGACCTTAGATTCCATATCGTAGAACTTGATACCCCTAATGAAGCAATGAAACAACTCAATAAATTTTTTGGAATTAAAAATGAAATTAGAGCCCATCGACTCGAAAATGAGTTGCTTATAATGTTGGACCCGAATAGTTGTTCTTCCATTGAAGATTTTTTTCCAAGTTCAAGACCCTTAGACTTCTCTTGGAAAGTGTTAAGGTTAAGAAAGAATATGGTTGCCTTATCTATTCCATTCTTACTAAGTTAGGACCAGCCTATTATGTGTTTGTTTCCACCTTCAATTCTACTAGAGAAGCCTTCATTTCTCAAGGAAAAGCCTACAAGTCCCCCTCTTTTGATGCCTTTTGTTATTATTTAATAAGCGAACAAGAAAAAATCTTACAACTTGGTCTTCTTAATACTGGAAACTCTTCTAAGAAATCCTTACTAGCCCAACAACAACCAAATTTAAAGAATCCCAAGAAGCAACATCCCGAAAAGAATGGTCCTAAACCAAACAAGGGTCTTAAGCAATTTCAGTCTCAAAATGAAAAATCAATTCAACAAAATGATAAGGCAAATAAAAACAAAGGGAAGAAGACTGATAAACATTACAACTTTTGTAATCGTGATGGCCACTTAGAATCTAAATGCTTTAAGAAGATGGAAGCCTTGGAAGCAACAATGAAGAAGTGTTAAGTTATGGTATGTTCTATGCTTATAAAAGTTTACTTCTTTTTCTTATTATATTCCATAGATTAGCAATCACATGTACATAAAGTAAAGTGCATATAGAACATTAAACGATCGACAGAAAGCAAGCCAAGACAAGAGACACAAGATGTGGCGGCTAGCTAGGGACAAACCCCACAATGTGTGGGGAAACCCTTTGATCAAATCTTCTTTTATCTTCAATAATTCAGCAGAGAGAAATAGTACAATAAATCTGATTTATATCAGTAGTAGCAAACCCTAGATCAACAACATCAGCATTAGCTGCTTCATCATCAAACTAGGGCAGACGATATCTCACAAACCGATCGTCAGATTGGCTTGATTCCACCACCAAAAGTTGCAGTTTCTAGAGGAGGTTCAGATGAACCTATAGTGCAGCTCAGATGAGGAGATCTTTTAGTCCACGCAGGTCAAACTTTACTTTTTTAGTTGTAGCTTTAGTTTCAACAGCTTCCTTCAAACTAGGGCAATTGATATCTTGCAAACCGTCTGTCGGATTGACTTGATTCCACCACCAAAAGTTGTGGATTTTAGAGGAGGTTCAGATGAACCTATAACATAGTTCAGATGAGGAGATATTTTGGTCCATGTAGATCAAACTCTACTTCTACAGTTGTAGCTTCAGTTTTAGCACCTTCCGGCTTCACATGTGTGAGGGAGAGACCCTTTTCTGTGCAGTAGAGAAGAGACTCTTTTTTGCGCAGTAGAGAGGGAGATGTGATGAGATGAGTTAGTGAAAATGAGGAAAATTCCTCCTGTATTTATACACAACTGTTTATGTTTGAATAGATGCGACTGTTGGGTTTCTGAGCCTAAATGAGTTGTAGGTCGGCTTGATAATAATTCCATAATCAAAATAAATTCATATCTCCATGAATACTTATCGGAATCAGATGATGTTTAGATCAATCCTACACCTCTCAATGAGAGGAATCTAATGAACATATTATTAACCATGAATAAGATGACCCACATGAAGTTTGGACCTAGTTGCCAATTTTAACAAGAAATATACCATCCATTTGGAGCACTCTTCAACTTCAACTTCATCTTCAGTAATAAAAATTTATGTATGTGGTTGTCAAGAATTTTAGTCTGGTTATTCACTAAATGTATCTTCTTCTTCTCATTATCATGAGTGGCTCATTGATTCTAGAGATTCTTATCACATGGCCAAAAACAAAGCCATATTTTCTTCTTTAAATGATTGTAATACCAAAAATATATATGTTGGTGATGATAGATCTCTTAGTATTGTAGGGACTAGACTATTCATCTAGACCATGGTCTGAAATTTAATGATGTATTATGTGTTACTACCTTATCCTGCAACCTTCTATCTATATATCAGATACCTCATTCAAGTGATGGTAAAATCGTTGAATTTTCACCTCATGATGTTGTAATAAGGACCTAAGAGATCTTAGGTAGATTTTAGCTACTCGCATTGTTGATGATTCTAGAAGGTTGTATAATTTTAACAACTTTGGGTCATGAACTCTTCCCTCAATATTTGTTGCTCATAATGATGAAGTAAGAAAACTTTGGCATGACCAATTTGGTCACTTAAACTATCACTCCCTTAAAAATCTATGTAAAGAAAATATGGTGACAGGTCTTCCTATGGTATCTTGCAGAGATGGTGCTTGTTCTAGATGTGTACTCAGAAAACATCATTGGGATAGTTTTGAAAAATGAGCCTCTTGACATGCCTCAACCCCTTTACAGCTTGTGCATAGTGATTTATGTAGTCCACTTCCAGTTGTTTCATTCTCTGGCTACAAGTATTTCTTAATTTTCATTTATGATTTCTCCATACGCACTTGGGTATACTACTTAAAACTCAAGAGTGAAGTCTTTAACATGTTCTTGGCCTTTAAGGGCTTTGTTGAGAAACAATTTAGACATCAAATTCTTCAACTAAGATCTGATAATAGTGGAGAATATCTTAACGAAAAATTCATCAACTTTGTCACTGAGCATGGAATTCAATTGCAACATACTGTTCCATATACTCCACAACAAAATGGTGTAGCTGAAAGGAAGAATCACACCTTAAAAGAAATGGTTAATTGTATGCTTCAATCTAAGGGACTTAGTCTTAAATTTTGGGCAGAAGCAATTAACTTTGAAAATTACATAGTAAATCACACTCCTACTAAGGTTTTAAATAATATCACTCCAAAAGAAGCATGAAGCTCAATTAAACCATATGTAAGTCACTCTTGTGTTTTTGGAAGTGAAGCATGGGCCCATATTCCAAATGAGAAACATAAAGCCTTAGAACCTAAGAGTGAAAAATGTATCTTTGTTGGATATTCTGAAGATGTTAAAGGATATAGACTTATTCAACCTAAATCCAAAAATTTTATCATTAGAGGAGATGTAAAGTTTGCTGAAAAATATATTGGCTTTCGAGCCTAGTTCGGCAGATGTGACACCTCTCTCTATCCCTTCTACTTCTGAAAATATTTATTCTTTAGATGATGACAACGAGGATTACAATCCACCCTCCACCTTATCAGGATCCTCCTTTATCTCCTTACCTTCCAAAATGGGTTTGTGCTACTCAGGATGCAATAGGTTCTCTTGCAGGTGATCCTAGAGATCATCATCGTACACATTCTCAATCCAATAGAGCCTCTTCTTTACTGGCTCAAGCTTCAGTGAATTATGATCCTTACATCTTTGCAAAATCTTTAGGCCATCTGAATTGGGACACAGTTATGAATTAAGAATATCATTTACTATTGGAAAATGATACATGGGACCCTGTTCCTCTTCCAAAGGTATGAAATCTTGTTAGATGCAAATGGGTTTACAGAACCAAGTTTGGACTAGATGGAAAAGTTGATAAACATAAATATCATCCTATTGCTAAGGTTTTTTCACAAGTTGAAGGCATTGACTATACTGAAACCTTCTCCCCTGTTGCCAAAATGGACTCTATCTACCTTGTTCTTTCGCTTGATGCCTCTTTCAAATGGGAAGTCCATCAGATGGATGTTAAATCTACCTTCTTGCATGGGGACTTGCATGAAGAAATCTATATGGAACAACCTCTTGGTTTTATATAAATAGACTCCAACCTTATATGTCAGCTTAAGAAATCCCTTTATTGTCTCAAGCAAGCCCCTCGGATTTGGTATGCCAAAATGGATAGCTTTCTTTTAGATACTTTCTTTTCTAGGCGTCATTCTAACAATACTATCTACACCAAGAAAGTGGGTAAGTATCTTATCATTCTTGTTCTTTATGTTGATATTCTTATTCTTACTGGTAGTGATCCCAACCTTATAAACCATGTGAAGTCTAGTCTTAAAAAGTAGTTTGAAATGAAAGACTTAGGAAACTTGCATTATTTTCTTGGTCTTCAAGTCTTGCAATCCAATGAAGGTATTTTCCTTTCCCAGTCCAAGTATGTCTATGATCTTCTACACCACTTTGACATGGAAGATTGTAAGCCAACCCCTTCTCCCCTTCAATCTGGAGCCAAAGTTTTAGTCACTTGTACTTACACTAAAGTTAATGCTACCTTATACCATCAACTTGTTGGAAAACTTTTGTATCTAACCCATACCCATCCTGACCTTTCCTTTGTTGTTGGCATTATTGTTCGGTTTATGGAAAAACCACATGAAAGTCATTGGAAAGAAAATAAAAGAATAATTTGTTATGTTCGAGGTATAGTTCAGTTTGGGATTTGTTACAGTGTAGAAGCATCTCCTCTATTGGTTGGTTTCACTGGTTCAGATTGGGTTGGTGACCCTGATGATCGGAAGTCTACTGCAGGTTATGTCTTCACTCTTGGTTCTGGAACTATTACATGGGATTTCAAGAAACAAAGTTCATTTTCTCTTTCTTCAGCATAAGCAGGCTATCATGGCATCATAGAAGCTAGTAAGGAAGCCCTGTGGCTTCATCAAATCCTGTCAAAGTTTGGTTTTCAACAGCAGCATCCGACTACACTTTGGTGTGATAATAAAAGTGATATTCAACTATGCAAAGATCCAGTCCAGCATCAAGGTAGAAAACACATTGAACTACACATGCACTTCATCAAAAAGCTCATTCATGACCATGTTCTTGAAGTGAAATATTGTTCAACCAATGATCAAGTTGCAGAGAGTTTTGCAAAGGCTCTCATAGAGGCGAAGTTTACTAGACTTTGATTTATGGTTGGAGTTTAGGAAGTTGTCACTAAGGGGGGATGTTCTCTAATGCCTCCTTCCTTCTCTTATTGTGTCATCTTTGTACATCCTTCAATCTTATCCCAAGTTGTTCTTAAGGGGGGATGTTAGGATATTTCGACACATAGGAAATAGTTAAGTATAACTTGGTCTAGTGTATAGTTAGGTAAAGTGTGTTTCTTTACTATCTACCTTTTGTAACTTACAATTTGATGGTCACAATACGTTCTATACATGAAGTGATTCGACAGTTCATTCTATCCTCGCTATTATCGACACTTCATCCATGGCTTAACACTTCATTCGTCCATGATCTGTATTTAAAGAGCATGGAGGGTCATTTGTAAGGCGATTGTTCATGAGAAAAACTTATGTAAATTTTCTTTCTTTTACATTAATAAATTGCCCGAAGTGGCCGCGTTGGCTCAGGCCGTGGAATGTTTCACTCTTTAAGGGTTTTAACCACATCAAGAATGTTGGTGTAGGAACTTACCCTGTAAATTCCAACATTTTCTTTTTGAAAATTTATGACCCTAGTGAAACATGGCTATTCACCTCTTTGGCATGTAATATAAAATATATGTCCACTTATGTGCCTTTAACTTGGTTAATTTTATCTACGTAAAAATCAAAACTTGTCGTTCACATAAAGATTTTTTGTATTCCTTTTGTTTTTCTTTTACCTTGAAAATACCATGTGAAATTACTATCAGTTTCTAAAACCATGGGCTTGTAAACCACTTAGTGAAGAATCAAGATAATAATATCTACTTTTCCTTCTCTTACGTATAGTTTTAAAGATATTTGGAAAGATTCCCTCTTAATTTTATCATGCACTTTTCATCAATAATGTAGAGCCTTATATATATATGAGTGTTCTCCTTCAAAATTTACATTGGACTATATTTTTTTCTTAAATCTTTTTTTTAATATTTATATGGACTTCTTTTATTTTCATTTTCCCTTTTTTCTTTGACTATCTTATTTTTTTCTTCCTTTTTTGTTTTACTTAATGGCCAAAGACCTGAATGACGAAACTGGTGAAACATACACAACTCCAACTTTGTGTAGAGAAACGCTTCAATTGTGACGACAAAAAGGTTGACAAAGGATTGATGGCCCAAGATCGGATCAGACTGGTTCTCTTCAGCAGTTCAATGTCTAGAGGATTGAAAAGCTCTGATACCAATATAATGACCAAAAGTCCTATACACTGCGGAAATATTAAAATACTTTGTAGACAAAGACTTCCATTGTAGGACAATAATTGTAAATTGTATATTGTATAAATAATTGATGTAGGATGAGTAAAAATGAGAATGAGGGTCCTAAATATATGGCCAAGTAAGTACCCGTTCATGAACATGCATGTCTCTAAAGCATGCCTTTTCATTATTAACTAACTAACCATTAGTTAATTTACTTATTACTTATTATTATATTTATATTATTATGGTTATTATTTATTATCTATTTTTATAAAATTTATGTTCATAACATTTTTCCAGTATTGTTGACTCATTTGCAATCTAGGAAATCAGTCTGATCTTTTGGATGAAGTATGTATTTTGTTTCCATACTTTTCTGCATATATGCACTTTTTCTTATATACAGAAGCATACACATGTAGTTTCTGTCAAAGAAACGTGCATATGTGCTAGTTTCTTTGAACACATGGTTTCTTCCAAAGAAACCTACATATACGCTAGTTTCTTCAGAAACAATCGCGTGTACATGTGGATCTGCTATTACACAAACGTGTATAGTTGGAAAATTTTGATTTTTTTCAAATTTTGCCTTCACTAAGGAATGTGGCCTAGTTTTTCTACTTTCTTGAGGTAATTTACAGTCTAGAATGATCTTATTTCTTGCTGGTGTGAGTTTCTTTGTTTCTTTTTGCAAAAATATTTTGTCAACCTAGGGTTTGCAATTTTTTGAAGTTTTTATACCTTCTTTGTGAAGTGTCTGACTGTTCTATGTTTCTAGAATAGTGAGTTGGTTCTCAAATTGATTATAATCCAATCTTTTCATTACTTCACTTTGCATTCTTGAAGCTGACTCATTTGGTTTCTTTTTTATTATTTGAGAAGGCTCTTTGTAATTTTGGTTCAGTGAAGGATTTTGGTTCGTTGAAATATTTATGCTTTTCTAAATCTTTTATGTATCCTTCATGTCAAGTTTTTCAAGTGCTTTGGTCTCTTAGTCATGTTTAGGTTTTATACCTTCTTTGTGAAGTGTTTGATTGTTCTATGCTTCTAGAATAGTGAGTTGGTTCTCAAATTGCTTATAATCCAATATTTTCATTACTTTGCTTTGCATTCTTGAAGCTGACTCATTTGGTTTCTTTTTTATTATTTGAGAAGGCTCTTTGTAATTTTGGTTCAGTGAAGGATTTTGGTTCGTTGAAATCTTTATGTTTTTTCTGAATCTTTTATGTATCCTTCATGTCAAGCTTTTCAAGTGCTTTGGTCTCTTGGTCACTTTAGTCTTATCATCTTGGTGATTTTTTATGGCTTGTGAAGTTTGGAGTCTTTTTGCTTGATTTTGATCTTGACGTGATTGATTGCTTTGCCTTCTTGAAACTTTTGTTTTAAGTCCTTAAAAACAAAAAGAAAATCATTTTCTTTTTGCCTTTCCTTTCTTTGGTTTTTGGTTTTTGATCTTTTTGGCTTATCAACAAGTGTGAAAATCTTTGTTTGAGGTTAAGATTTGCTTCATTTGGGAGATATTTTATTGGATATTTGTTTCTCCTTGTTGGTAAAATTTTGGCTTTTGGTATTTTTAAGAACACATTTGTTTGTTTAGGGCATTCCATGGAATTTTGCATTTAGACATTCTAGTATGCATTAAGGTAGTTTGCATTTTAGTTATTTTAATCTCTTTCGATAAATTCTAAATGTGTGAGTGTGTTTAAAGGAAAAAGAAAAGAGTTTTTCTTTCATATATTTCTCGTAGAACCTTGTAGAGATCACTTTTCATTGAAGAAAAAGAAGTAAAGAAGAACCTTGTGGGGAATTTAGGGCCTTGGAATAGGTGTGTGGAGAGTAAATTGTCCAAGGCCAATCTAAATTGAAACATAGAAGTTGATTAAAGAGTGCAAATATATTCTTGTTAAGCTATCCGAGAAATATCTTCTAACACATGAATTAAGCACGAGGATGAGTGAAGAGAGGTAAAGAGAGATACCCCCTCCCCTACTTGCTAGATCCCATGCCAACGACTATTTTGCCCAGCTTCTGATTATGAACTGGTGACCTTAGTTTCCTATCCTCGGGACCACACAGATGACTGTGGGGGGGGATTCCTATGGTAACTAAGGTAGATGTTGCATCACTTTCATAGTACTTCTAGAGGGTGCCCTTGCGAAGCTTGAGTACTTGCACTAGAAAAGGATATTTTTTGGAGGTCAGTGTAACTATTTCTAATACCTTTGCTGGTAGGCTTGGGTTGTAATTATCCCAAATTATCTTCAGAAGGTCATTATCTTCATTTTCTTGTATTTTTGTGTCCAGTCATAGTCACCTGTAGTAGAAATACCTGGAAGCTGCTTGTTTGGTTGTATCTTTAGGGACTTTTTAGTGAGTGATATTTTCTCCTATATTTCCATAAGTTTTTAATTTTTGAGTCTTTAAAAGTTATCTTAATATTTAAAAGTGGTTTATTGACAGGTTTGTCAATTTAGGAGGCTTCATGGGCTTTCCCCCGTGAGTGTCAAGCCTTCATCTAGAAGGCATAGGAATAGTTCTACTGGTGATTTGAAACCAATAGTAGTTGACGCATCAGAGATTAATCTTGCTTTAGGGGCTCTCATTTCATAGGGTGAACCTAGTTCAGTTCATAATTTGGATGGAAACACTTAGGTCCTTGCTACAGTTCTCTTCCAATCAGAAGACAAGATTGATATTGAAGACACCCCCGAGTCCCCCGTGACTCCTTTGACACCTCTTCCTTCCCGTCTTCCTTATATTGCATCATACATGGGTACCCCTACTCACAGGCCGAGAAGCCCTTTTCACTCTCTCCTTTTTCAATGGCTAATATTAGTGCCATAAGTATGGATATTAATACTTCTGGTGTGTAGACCCCTCCTTCAATTGTAGGAGGGGATACTATTTCTATCTCTATTGTTACACCTAGTATAATAGTTGTTGGCTCTACCTCCATTCTGGGTCTAAGTGGGGGCACCCAACCTTCTACTCCTTTCATTGGTGCTTATCCTCTCACGATGACATCTAGTGGGATTCCTTTGGTTCCTTCAACCTTCCCATATTCCATTTCCACATCTCTGACTTCTATGCCAAGTGGTTCAACATATTTTCAGGGTTTTTCTTTTGGGAGTCATCATATTCCTCCTTCCAATCCATGTTTGAACTTAGGACAGGCTCAAAATGTTAATCATTTCCAAGGAATTCAAGGATTGCCAAATCATTTCGTTAATGGTGTGGGGGCTAGGAACTTATTCCATCTATTTATTCAATAGTGGAGTATTCCCTTCCCTTTTGTCCAGACCTCACAGGTCTTTCCTTTGCTAGCTAGTGCATGGAATCCTTATCAGGGGTATTCTCCTTCTTTCAATGTTCTTCTAGGAGTAAACTACCCTATGCATGATTACGCTATGGAAGGGGGTGGATACCCTTCGAATACTTATGGTCCACAAGGATTTCCTTATGGTTCAGGTCCTTCTACGAGTAACTCGTGGTAAACTTGTGCCTCTCCAAATCTAGTATACTATTTTTCCTCCACACTTACCATTCCTAACAACTTTGAACTTGCTATATATTTTTAAATTGACAAATGATATAATCTAATACAATTCGTCTTGGCCTCTAGTCCCCACCAAACTTCCATCATATAACCATGTTCCATTTGGTGTGCTCATCTAATTTGTTGATCGATGCTTCGATTAGGTCGAGATTATTCCAACACACGTTAACTAGAAATGTTGCAAAGTGGTGTATTGAGCTTAGAGGGGGTACCTTTGGTACATTTTGTGAATTGGCTACTATGTACCTAAATCATTTTTAGCTTCTTGTTTGATATGATGTTGGAACTAAGCTTCTAGCAAGTTTTGAACAAGAGAAATAAACTCATATTTCTGACCATATCAAGAGTGGCGCATAAGGAAGAGTCTCATCAAGGCATATCTTCCTGATGAGTTTCTTCTCGAATGGTTTTTAAATCTTTGTAGCAATATATTTCTAGGGACGTGTCACTCTCCAGAGTGTTCATTGAGGAACAAGCCATATTTAGACCTAGCCGTTAGAACTCATATATTCTCATTCCGGTGTATTCTAAAATATTATGCTTACTGCTCCTCAATCAAAGATCGATATAGCCAAACCTAAGCTAGGACCCCATGCTGACGAAATTGTAGGTTCAATTGATAGTAGTATGGCTAACTTGATGAATCAATTGCAGCAATTGTTTTTACAATCTGCTTCTCCATCATAGGCTATGCCATTAGTGTATATGCTTTCCCAACATTTAGTAGTTGATGTTGTCCAATCTTAGAATCCTAAAGGATGCCAAAAATATGATGGGAAGAAGAAGGGATGTGGTAAGAAAAAAGATAAGGCTAGGAGGGGGGATGTGAGCAAGCCTAGTAATGATACCAGAGAGGGAAAAAAGGGATAAAAAAAAAAGTAAAATTCCCTTGCAAGTTATGCAATTGGGATCATCTTACCCATCTTTTCCCTAAGATTTAGGATGCTAAACACTTGTTAGCTCAGTAGGGTTCTTCATGTTCCTAGGTTTTGTTGGCTAACCTTTTTCCCAAGGGAAGAAAATGCTTGCTAGCACTAATTCTAGTATTGGGACCCCCACAGGGGATAACTAGGATGAGGAATCCACAAAGAATGCATATATGGTGAGGTACCATGTTTATTTTTCT
Organism: Pinus taeda; assembly: GCA_000404065.3. Taxonomy (NCBI): domain Eukaryota; kingdom Viridiplantae; phylum Streptophyta; class Pinopsida; order Pinales; family Pinaceae; genus Pinus; species Pinus taeda. The sequence goes on along the minus strand of APFE031184496.1, from coordinate 148,877 downwards.
ATGATACCACATGATTATGGTGAGATGGGACCCTATAAGGCTAACGATGCTTCCGATATCCCAGAGTCGCTCCATATCGAGAGGCCCACAATTGATTCTATATCTCAGGTGCTAAAAGTCTCTACAAAATGTTTGACTATCAATCGTAACACTAGGGATGCTCAAAACTATTTTATTGTTGAAGATTTGGCTTAGAGCCCCTCTGCGATGTCAACATTAGAGGTACCCCAAACATGTCCAAGACAAAGGAGTGCATTTATCACTGCAATCGAAGCATTATATCTGAAGAACTCTCTAGTTATTGCATTTGATATATCAAGTGTTAATAAGAGGCTCCCTCATCACATGGATTTCTAAATTAAATCTACATATCGTAAAATAAATATCTTTTGAACTGTACTTGATGAAGGGGCTTCCATGCATGTCATGTCGATGTCATGTTGGAAGCCTATTGAGTCTATGAAAGTGGTTTCTTCCCCTACTCTCATTACTGCATTCAATGGTCATTCTCATGGGCCTCATGGAATTCTTCTGGCCTTTCCCATTTGTGTTAGGGGCTAGGTTGTCAATGTCGAGTTGATGCCAACCTTGATTATAATCTTTTATTGGGTTTATGCAATGGATTCCATTGTTTCACATCCTATGCTTCCCTCATGAAGGGATAATTGTTACAAATGATCAAATATGTTATTCTCCTAACGATCCCAATGCATCTTTTGACTCTACCATCCCCTTGGTGAAGAATACCAAGCAGCTTGTTGGGAATTTGGGAGTTGGGATGTATTCATCGTTGATGGGTACTTTTGATCTTCCTTCTCCTACCACTCATATTAATTCCATTTTTTCCTCCAAGATTGATCCAAAATGGATCTTGTAAGTCAAGTTAGTTGACGACCAATATGGTCCTAGGTGGCAAAGTTGTTCTTGATTTGTGTAGATTTTGATTGTCTCAATTGACTACGAAACTAGTGCTAGGATGAAAGGTTCGATGCACTGATTCCAGTGATGTCTCTAGATTTCTGTTTGACCTCCCAGTGATGGAGAAATCATCTGTCAAAGTTGAGGTGTATAAGAAGGCCTTGCTGGACATGTGGTGTTTCAGTAGTTGACATGTGGCATCGAGTCAAATTGGTGCACATCTCCGTGAATGGTGTAAAGTTTGTGTGCATGGTAAGATTTTTGGGATAAAACTATATGTTTAAAATCTAAGGCTATGGTACAGTTCAAAACTATGGATTAAATTTATATTATTATATCGTAGGGGCACATGTATTACTTAAGAGTTAATGGCGCATGTAATAATTGTAAGATATATACCCTAATGTGAAAACCTATGGTGAAAATTATGGTGCATATCAGGAGATACTACAAGGTTACAACATATGGTTATGGTGTAATGATGTTTGGAGCAGAGCATTATAAGGTATACACCAACTATTGGAGCACATATATGGGCATGTCATTTAATGCAACCATTGAAAGTTGTGTTAGATGCCAACAAAAGTTCATGGTTATGCCTTACCACGGGAGTGGCAAAGGATATGGGGGAGTCCACAAAAGGCACAATGGAAACCACCAATGCATGAGGTGGCAGTCGAAAACAGCAATTGGAAGCACATAGTCATTGGAAAGTTAGCAAGCAACAAGAATAGATACATGTGTTGTCTATCCAAGCATATGAGAACACAACATTTCCATCAATTCAGTTGAAGCCAACACAAGCGGTCCAATGTGGCATGCCATCAAAGTTGATGATGCCATAGGTGCGAAAGATGACAATGCCACAGGTGAGGAAAACACCATGGATTAAAGTCTGATGCATTATGAAAATTCAAGTCACGGTGCCAAACATAACTAGGTCAGCATCGATGAGTAGGCAGAAATGGTCTTGCAAATCTGTTGCAGATTTGGTCAATGTCGGGGATTGAAAACAACTCATGCCATGACAAGGTAGTTACCATGCAACAGAGATAAATCCAAGTCAGTAATTTATCGAGGCACGAGATCCAGCTCAACTACCAGAGGTACATAGCATGAGTGAGAGCTCGACAGAGCCAAGGTGGCTACATCAACCCATTTAGTGGATTCAAGAGATTGCATGGCATCCCATTTGGTGAAACCAACTATGTGAAGGGTATACCAAGAGGTGGCTATGTCAGCAAAAGCAGTGTGGAGATCAATGTGACTACCAGAGATTGGAGGTGATTTGTAAGCCATCGAGAAGACACCTTGTAGGTTTGGGTATAACCATCGGAGGACTTTGGATAAAAGTGGAAAGTGTGTTTTTTTATTAAACCAAACACTCATTTGCGCACATATCCATTTATGCTAGGCATTATGGTCAAGACTATTGGATGCGCACTTATGGTTTTAAAGAAAAACTCCAAATTTAACTCTGGATTTTGTTATAAAAGGAGGTGAAAGTCCATCCTTTATGAAAGCGAATGCAAGGAAGCGAATTCAAGGAAGTAAAGTTCTTTGAAGATAGGCTTTCAAAGCCTTTTGGAGGAGGTAGATATTTGTAGAAGGCGAATCCAAGGGATTCACATTTTTGAAGTGGAGATCATAGTTTCAGTGTGAGAGCACTTTCTGAAGCCTTGTGAGAAGAGAAGAGAGGTGTTTCAAAAGCCCATCAAGTCTCTTCCATTTCCAGAGGAAAAATCCTTGAAGAAGGAGGTTGCAGTTTAGTTTTCAAGCGATATTTCAGTGAAACAAGCTTCAAGGTCAGAGTTTTGACATTTTTCTGTAGATTCTTTTTTGAGTGTTCCCTGGTCATCATTGGACCGATTCAAGAATGGAGACAGGTGCTAGAACGCTGTTGCAGATGACTTTGTATCTATAAGTGACCAGCAGTGCCTACGAGCATAGATCAGTTGGAAAAATCACATGTAAATAAACTCTTGAAGTGCTTCTAATAGAATGGTCATACAATTTGAAGTAGACCCAGAGACATAGTCCAGAAGGGATGAACTCCTTCAACAAATTCATATTGAGTTTGTGTCTTTTATTTTGCTGCTTATGCATCATTTAATTCTAATGTTTAAATCATTAAGGAAATTTAATATTCCATTTGTTTTTCTCATTTATGTAATTCATGGTTCAATGCTCCGTTTAAAAGATAATCACGCATCAGTTTAATCCTACACTTTTTGAGAGGATGATTTAATTTCCACATTTCAGATCAAGGATCACTCCTAGAAAAGTTTTGTTTAGAAATCATTATTTTTTTATCCTTGGCCCTTACCCCCCTCTATGCCCACATTAGAAGAGGGGAAGTAGGTGGAATGGCATATCCTATATCTACAACAAAAATCGGGTAGCAATCTATTGTGAATTCTACAATTTCCGACCCCATTCATCCTCGATCAGAGGATTTGGATGGTGATGTGGATCTGGTCTGGACTGTTAACTCTACTTCAACTATGGATTGCCTTGACATTGCCTTAACATTTGATGAGGCAATCTGAGAAGCAATGAAAGGTGCATAAAGACTGTGGGATGATTTGCATCATCAGCCATATTTTATCCCCGATTTGCATGAAGTTGAACAAATTTGTTCAGTCCTTCTTCAACTGGAAGTGTTCATAAAATTCTAAATCCATTGGCCCATCACAGATTCTTGCCGAAGGTAATATATCTAATATCTAGGAAACCATTCCTGTGAACGTTTCCAGGAATCTCAATATCATCAAGAATATATTTATTGAAGTTGCATGTTCCCCTAAAGAAATCAAGATTTATACTCATATCTTTAAGTAATTTTGAGATGTGTTTGCTTGGTATTATAAAGAAATTCCTGGAATCGATCCATCGATAGTTCAACATGAGATCAAGAAAACCGAAAATGCTAAACCTGTATGAAAAAATCTTCAACTGGTATATCCTAGGAAAGCTGCAGCTATTAAAGTTGAGGTTTAAAAGTTGCTTAAGGTGGGTTTCATATACTCCATTCCTCTAACTGAATGGGTCTCAAATCCAATCCTTGTTGATAAAAAGCAAGGAATGATTAAGGTATGCATCAAATTTAGGGATTTGAATAATGCTTATCCTAAAGATAATTTCTCCAATCCATTTAACAATCAAATCATTGATGAGTGTGTTGGGAATGAGGTGTTTTCTTTCATGCATGGTTTTTTGGGATATAATAAAATAATTATCTATCTTGAAGGTCAACATTTCCCCTGGGGTATGTTTGTTACAAGAAGATGCCTTTTAGACTAAAATATGTTGGAGCTACTTTTTAGTGGACCATGTCTTATTATTTCCATGACATCTAGCACATAATAGGGGCATATTTGGATGACCTAGCTACTCATTCTCAAAAGAGAATTGATCATCCAAAACACTTTCGTTTGGTTTTTGAAAGATGTCATCACTATAAGATCTACATGATCCCTAATAAATGTATTTTTGTTGTCACGTCTAGTCAGTTATTGGGATTCATTATGTCCAATGAAGGGATTTTTTTTATCCCTTCAAGGTGGAGGCAATAATTGAATTTCCTACCCCATCAACAGTTCATCAACTTTAGAGTCTCCAAGGAAAAGCCAATTTCTTAAGGAGATTTATCATAAATTACGCCAAGATTACGAAAGGATTTATGCGATTACTGAGGAAAGGAGTTCCATTTGTTTGGGATAATTTTTCTTAGTGCTCATTCAATGCTTAGAAAAAGGCATTGACCTTTACTCCTCTTTTGAGTCCACTCAATTATAGCAGGTATTTCCTCTTGTGTAACACTGTGGCAGAATCAACCATTGGTATGGTTCTGATTCAAGAAGACAATGCTCTTAGAGAGCATGTGATTTATTATCTAAACCTAGGCTTAGTCGTTCCTAAACTTAAGTATTCTCATATAGAGAAATTGGCTTTGGCAACAATTAAAGCTGTTCAGTGGCTCCATCATTATATTCTGCATAGAAAACATTTTGTGTTGGCTGACGTCAACCAATTTCAGTTTTTCCTCAGTAGGCGAGTGATTGGGGGAAAGTATAATAAATGGATTGTTATCTTACAGTAATTTGATCTCGATTTTATGTCAGCAAAGTCTAAAAAAGCTTTAGTATTCGTAGAATTGATTTCAGAGTTGCCTTGTGAAGATGATGTTTTTTATGAAGAGTCATTTCGTGATGAATATCTCTTCCTAATATCTTCACAGTATCCTTGGTATGGAGACACTGTAGTATATCTCCATACTTCGAAGTTCCCTAAGACTTTTTCAAAGGATCAACGTAGAAAATTGTGTCACCTAGCTAAAAATTATACTATTATCGGTGACACTTTGTATCATCACGAGGCTTATTCAACCATTAGATGTTTTTTAACCCTAGAAGAAATTGAGTCTATTCTTAATGACTACCACAGTGGATCTTATGGAATTCATTAGTTTGGGCTTGCTACAACCCAAAAAATATTGTATGTGGGCTATTTTTGGCTCTCGATTTTCAAAGATTGCATGGAAGCAGTCAAGAAGTGCCAGCCTTGTCAGGTATATACTCAGAAAATGCACACTCATCCAAATCCTCTTTTCCCCGTCATCATTGTTGGTCCTTTCACTAAGTGGGGTATTTATTTTATGACTTATAACCTGGTCTCATCTAAGTGTCACAAGTACATTAATGCAGTTGTAGACTACTTTACGAAGTGGGTCGAAGCTATGCCTACTTTCCATAATGATGGTCATGCAACAACTCTTTTCCTATTCAACCAAATAATTTCACGTTTCAGTATTCCAAGGGATTTTTTCGTTGATCATGGTAGTGTTCCAAAATAAGATGATGTCTAAGTTGGCTTTAAAATTGGGATTTCTGCAAGAGCATTTGTCTCCATACTATCCTCAAGCTAATGGGTAGGTTGAATTCATAAAAAAATCCCTCAAAACTATCCTACAAAGGACAATCAATAAAGTTAAATCCAACTGGCACATCATGCTATATCCTGCACTTTGGGCATACTGGATGTTTTTCAAGACCGCCATGTGTTTTGTTCCTTTTCAACTAGATTATGGTTTTGAATCAATATTCCCTCTGGAATGTGAGATCCCATCTCTCAAATTAGCGGTTGAACTTCTTCCAAGCACATCTAGTTTTGAAGAACGCCTTATTCATTTGGAACATCTCGATGAGTAGTGTCGGGATGCAGCCATAATGTATGAACCTCGTAGAAAGAGAGTAAAGGCTCAATATGACAAGACTATGTGTCCTAGGTTTTTCTCTGAAGGTGAAATTTTCTTGGTCTATGACCAAGATAAGGACATCTTTGGGGCAAGCAAGTTCAAACCCTTGTGGTACAGTCCTTTTATCATCAAAAAGGTCTTAAAGAAAGGTGCATAAGGGTTAGTTGAATTTTATGGAAACGTGTTGTCGGAGCATAGAAATGGGCTCTATCTTAAGAAGTATTATGCCTAGGTTGTTTCCTAGTATTTACTTTGTTTTGTAAATATTGTACATAGTTGTTTGTTTATGTCTATGGGGCTTGTGGTGATGTTGGTATTTTTTATCTTCTTTGGTAGGTTTCGATGGGTGGTCTAGTGCATCTAGGATTCACTGATGATGCTAGTAGACATACTCGAAACTTAGCTTCCGCTGCTTGGGTAATATATTATCCATCTGGTCAGTTGTTAGTCTCAAGAGGCATATGTATCGGTCTTGGATCCAACAATATGGTTGAATACAATGTTGTCATTAATTTACTATCTGAAGCAATATATTTTGGTATTAAATCATTAGTGGTTTATTTGGATTCAAGTTGGTGGTGTCTTAATTAAATAACATATATCGTGTGAGAGATAGTTTATTACATCACAAATTTATGAGAGTGATATTAATACAAAGATCATTTAATTTTACTACTTTTATTCATATTCCACGATCATAAAATTCATTTGTTGATTCTATAGCTAATCAAGCATTAGATTGGCACATTAATCATTCATCACGTTAAAATAAAAAAAATATCATAAAATAATCTATATATATGATCAAATCATCATGAAACCATCCGTATATAGATAGGAATGATATGTTCAAAATATTACAAAATGTGGACAAATGTCCTACAAAATTGGGGCTTCAGCCTGATCAAGTCCTTAAAAAATATGAGTCATCTAATCTAGGCCTATGGTCCCTACCTTGGACGAGCATAAAAAAAGGATGATGGCATTCACCACCCATCAGAAGAGCCGCACCCACTCTCGTGGTACTCCTATCACTCATCTTTGAATGGCTTCAGGGAGATCCTCTATGGCTGCCATGGGAACCTGGCGAGTCAAACTCTCCAAGTTCCTTTGAATTGCATGAAGGACTCTCTCGGTCTCTGTTGCTGCTCTCTCTGCATCTCTACCATGACTTCTGTGCCTAGGTAGAACCTCAGGTCTCACTGGTCCAACATATACATCATGATCAAATGATCTTGTAAGATTTTTGTTTCATGAAAAAGAATTTTAACTTCTTAAGATCATATTTAAAATCCAAAATAATCAAATAACATAACAAAAAAAAATTAAAAAATTACCAATGTTGCCCCATTAAATGACCTTGGGATGTGTCAAATATGGTTCCTCTTGATAATCTATGCCTACATAAGGGTAGTCATCTATATCTAATGACTTGTTTCTCCCACCAAAGGAATAACTCATCGTCAAATGCTACTACTCTAGTGACTTCGCCTCCGCCAAATCACTTGAGCAAGTCTACCCATCTAGCCATCCTCGGATCCCTGGGACTTTAATGGTTGTAGATACTTTAGGTCGAAGTGTTGGTAATCTCTCAAAGAAAAAGGAACAAAGTATGCTCCCATAGCCAAAATGCTTTGTTTTCCCTCGTCTCACTAAAGACAATTGCTTCTTCATGTAGGCCAAGAGTCGTGTGCACCAAACAAATAATTTTGGGTGAAGGCACTCTACTTCCAAGAACATGGTAGGTCAAGAGTTCTAATGTAATTTTTCCAAGCCTAATACCCTGATAATGGTAAATAGGATAATTTTAATTGGCAAGGTCCTTATATTTTTTATCGGAATTTGTGATCCGACCTTGTCTGTCCCTGGTGTGTAGTAGAGATATATGTAATCTGAAACATTCAGGCATCCCCAAGCCCTCTCTTTTAGATTGATTGTGTCCTATCTTTGGGAAAGTCCTGTGATGAAGTAACTATCATCCACATCAATCTGTAAGGGAATTTCATCAATCATAAAAGTATCTTGCTCTGGATCCCAGTAATGAATAAGCATTTCTAACAATTGAGTTTGGGTTTTCATATTTGACATCATAAAAAACTTGAGAAATCCACATCCTCTCAATGCATCGAATGCCATTGGATCGTTTAAAACCTCATTTTCAACATCACTGTGCTCCCTCTCTTTCCAAACAATTTCCATCCTGCAAATTTAAGAGAATTCATCCATTAGAATTCATATTTTTTCAATCTTCTCTACGCATATCTGACTTTATTAAATGATAGTAGTGTATACACACTGATTTTTCTTTGGAAACGCGCATGTAGGGATTTATATACATAGTTTCTAAAGATCCAACATGCATACATAAAGATGCAAAAAAACAAAAAAAAACAAAACTCTACGGTAAAAATCAATTGAATTTATTCAAAATGCAATAAATGGATGAGACTATGGATTTAGAATTAGTTGGAAGCCTTCTGTTGATGAATTGGTTGAGGAAATCATGAAATGGAGTTGCGCAAGTTCTCTCCCAAGCTCTCAAGATCTCAACACTTTCAAGTTAAAATGAATTTTTGGTGAGTTGAAATGTATTTTTATATTAAAACTTTAAAACCCACTTTTATAATTAAGTTCATAATTTTTAGCTTTATTATTTCATGAACTTTTTAACTTTTGGATTGAAGTGTTGGGGGAGGTTGTTTTCCAGTGTAAATGCAGACTTTGTGACATTTTTTCAACACTTCGACTCCACAATCACAAACCTATCATGGCAGGTATTGATCTTGTCACTGGAATATAGGTTAGGACATATCATTTTTTTCGTTGCATTATGCATCTTAACCTCATACCATGATATTTTTCCATAGGGTCGACCCCATTATGTTGCGATTTTAAAACAAATTTCACTTGTCATCTTAGAAAACCTTAACATATTGGTCGAGCCATTGCTTCCATGGTCTTTCTAGTTAGATCCTCACTAGCATATGCTTCCCATGCTGCAATAATTGCTTAGGCTTGGGAGACCTCTTTATTCCCACCATGACTTTGTGATAAAGTGTCATTCCTCTTCTTCTTCACTATCATTATGGATTTATACCCTAGCGGCTCCCATGCATTAAGTTGTATTGTTACATTGCATATTGACTACTTGTACCTTTTTGGCCTTAAGTCAACTTCACTTGGACTTGTGTATAAGCCACTTTTGACCATGACCTTTCTCCAAGTTCAAACCATGCATTCATTAGCCTCTACAACTTGACACCTTTTATCCATGTAAAAAATATTCCTTTGAGTGTTGACAACCAATATTCGCCACCTTGCATTGAGCATAGGAATGTTCCAATCCTATGAACTAGTGCATATGCCTTTAACAATCATTCTTTCCATTGTACTATAGGCATTCTTTTATTCCTTTTCAGGCTTTAAATATGAAAAATACAAAAAAATTATATATTCCAAAAAGAGCGGAAACGAGACATTTACTTCCATATTTGATGGAGAAAGAGTCATTAATGTCACCCTTGAACAAAGAACTCAAAATAATTCTTTCCTCCATTGGGATGGGACTTAATTTGACCTTAGGAGAGCCATAACCTTGCTCTTGAGTTATTCCTCCTCTGATAGGTTATTTCCTCCAATCATATGCAGAGTTTTTCAATGCCTCCTTCATTGAAAACTTATACAAAATTATTTTATGCTTCCATAGAGTCACATTTGAGTTGTGCTTTTGTTCAAGGGAGGTCAACCTGTGTTGACCATTTTGTGGTGTCTCTTCAATCATTTTTAGCTGGCCATAACTGGTATGTCAAGTTTTCTTCAGTATCACATCAGTTATTTGGTCCTTCGCTCATGTTGGTTAAGAAGGTCTCTATTGACTTCTTATTGGCGGTCTGTACTTATTGACTCTGAAAAATTTCTCTAAGAGTAGGCCTACAGCTACACCCTAGCCCTATTTACATCATTGATAGGTGACCTTGTGGTCAACATCGATCAGTATCATGGGTATTTGACTAAGTGGTTTCCCTTATGTTCAATGTCAGCTTTCATTATCACACATCAGGATTCATGTAGTACCTTGGTTTCCATTTAACCCTATTGGTGGATTTCTCGCCTCTGTGTCAACTCTCATTATTGGTTGGTTCAGAGGGTTTATGTCATGCACTAGCCACATATTATGTATGTCGGAAACATACCTCAGAATGGTTACTTCATCTCTTTTCGTCTATGTTCTTCCAAATTATTGGCATGCGGGCTACACTCGCTCTGGCTAATGTGGGATGTTTTAATGCCTTCCTTCCAGGAGATATTTTCCCATTGACTTCCATGCAATGCTTTGGGAATAAGATCTAGAGTCCCTTTTTCAGTACCTTAGGTTTTGTAGTCATAAGTGGTGGACTCCTTTTCTATCGACAATGAGAATACATTAATGTCTCCTCATTAAAAGATTCTCGCAAGTGTTCAACTTCAACACATTTATTCACACTTTCTAGATTGTACTGGGGTACCTTGACTCTCATCATAATTATCGGTGAGTTGTCTCGCATTTGTTAATGGTATACATCAATGACCAATAATCAAACGATTTCTCACATGGTCTATTTTAGCTCATTTATTCCCATAGTGTAGAAATGTACCATCTGCAGTCGATGAAGACCTCAGGCTGTGTCAACATCTTGGTTCACTTGTCAATTCCTTTAGTTTTCTATCAATGTTACCAGCCACCCTTATATGTTTCATTTCATGACAACAACATCTTGTATGTTGACACCTGAGTTTATGCAGTACCACTATTCCACCTATATGATTTGGTACTATTATGAGGTTGAGTTATGCAGCATTAGTGATCACTATTCTTCGAGCATCATTGATCATATTTTATTCTATATGTGATATTGAGACATAGCTCTATTGTATTCCTTTGTGGCTATGATTAGATGGTCCACTATGTATTATTCAGCCTTCTCTATACATTTATGTATACATGTTGGATCAAACTTTATACTTGATCAACATACATGCTTTAATATCTTTGAATATGAGTATGCACACCTCAGACATGAGTCTTCTTTCTGATTCCTTCCATAGGTATTCAATGGACTGGAATCTAGTGATCTCCTCTCAGGGCTTCAAATGATCTCTCTTTTTACTTAATACATTTCAGCCATCATGTACCCCTTCTAACCTCATATATTAGGAGGCATCTATTATAGCATCATTTATCACTCTTGTAGTTCTGATGCTCTGATATGGCCTTGGGAAGCCCTTTCCTATGCACACTTGATCATCTATTAAGAAACAATATTTTCAATTCCATACGTGACCCCGCCCTTTCAAGAGCACGTACACACACATGTACCATAATACAAAACCTGTGTATATGATTAAATATATGAAAAAACAAAAATATATCATATTTTTCGAGCGGGGTTTACAGGTTTCACTGAAATCCCACCTATAGGATCTCGTGGCCTAACTGAATCAACTAATTTCTGGTGGTATTTATACACCTCATGGGAAGGTCTAATGATAGAAGGAGCTAGGATATTGACATTATAGTCATTTTTATCCCCAGATCAAGTCTGATTTTCCTATGCCTCCTGCACTCCCAGTCATAGGAAACCCTTGTTTCCTTGCATAGATTCTCATCCTTCATTATATGGCATCCTTATTCACATGCTTGAGAAGTGATCTTTGAGTCTTGGGATGGACATATTTAGAGGAAGGTTTTGTTTGTGTCATGGTTGGATCAAGTTGTATCTATCCACCACTATTTGCTGATATCAATAAAGAAGCTTTGTCTTGTTCATGATATGTTATGACCTCATGTTTTTTATGATTCATGTGTAATATATCATGATTTATATGTCTATTCTTGATGATCTAACATGTTTGTAATGCATACACTTTTAACTACTTACTATGTATATACTTCTCTGAACTGTGTTGCAAGTCTGATCACTTTGAAGGAAGTGGAGGGTTTGGACCCTATGGGACCAACATCAAACGTAGGACCTACGAGTACTCCTCTCAAACCCAAATTTGATAGTTTATATACTCTTCTTGCTTGAATGTATTCTTCTTGTTGATAGTTTTCCTTCGGTTTGTTGAGGTTGTCAACCCTTACCTTAGGGAATTTTTTCCCACCAACACTTTGTAAGTTCTCTTATTTTCAAGGATGAGTGGAGCATCCACTTCCTTGAGGAACCCGAAGAAATATACATCAAATTTGCTTCAGAATATGACCTCCAGAAGCTACCAGAATGTTGTGGAGTTAAGCAAAAATTACCTAAGCCACACAGGTTGGGTGCTAAGACATGACTAGGTTGGAGGTTAGTAGGTTAGGATAGTTGCTAGGGAAAATGGTCCATCAGGAAAGCTGACCCTTGACTAAGTAAGAGGCCAGGAGGTCGAGATAGTTACTCAGGGAAGTGGTCCATCGTGGAAGTCTACCCCAACTAGGTCAAAGATCGAGAGGTCAGGATAGTCAGCTGAGAAAGTTGTCTGTCAAGGAAGCCAACCCCGACTAGATTGGAGGTTGGGAGGTTGGGAGTTAGGGGATAGGCTAACTTTGGAAGGTTTTCACTCAAGTGGAGGTCGAACCTCTCTGATAGTGGGCCTGTTGATCATTGCAACCAATCGTAGACTTCCACGTGGAAACTTATTGATGTGGCAAGGGGGATTAGAGCCAACTTTGAAAGGCTACTTCTCTTGATTCGTAGCTCAGATTTGGGTGAAGTTATATGTCACCAAATTTGTTTCAATGAGACAAATGCAATGGTGATGATAGTTTGGGTTTAGAGGAGTTTTATGAAAGTAAAACAATTTATACCCCATTGTCATAACTATATTTTAAGGGTCGAGTATTGAGAGTGATTGCCTCTTGGTCATGGCTTTGATTAAGGGGTTTTGCTACATAATCCTTCTCAGGGTTTGTTAAAAATAGTCAGAGGGATTCATCGGAAGGATGAACTTATAGATCAAGCATATGTTATACTCCTCAAGATTGTAAAAACTAAAGAGGTACTGGCCAAAAATGGTTGGGAAATTGGGAAAATAGGACATTATAACCTATTAATGGCAACGGGTTGCTCTTGAACATGACACTCTTTCACTTCATCTCAATGACTGTTTTGGGCTGGGAAATATGCTTGCCTTTTTGGTTAATCATGCCTTATTTAAAAATCCTCCATAATTGGTTTTGAGTCAATGCTGTGAAATCCATTAAGTGTCGTCGATATGTTCAAAAGAAGTCTCTGAATTATCATCTGCTATAATAATTTAAGTCTTCTTTAATGTATACTTATCCTGAACTAGCTCTGCATCATTACATTCTATCTCAAATCTTGATACCATTTTATGTCATTGATGGGGACACATCAAGGCCCTCCTATGACGGGTCGCTTCTTGTCGACAACCCATTATCCAGGAATTGACTTAGAATCTCCCTTCAGTTCCTTGGAGCTTTCATACCTCAATGGAAAGTTTCTTTGATTTCAGTGATAATTTTTCATCATTGGCCTTCAATCGAGAGATTTTTTGTGGTGTTTGACTTTAGCTCATTAATTCAGACCGCATGGATTGTATTATAGTAACTTGATGGCCATTACCATTACCAATGCTTCCTATTGCATATATTAATGACTTACATCAATGTTCGGTAATAAGATAATGTCTGCCATGTTCGACACCAACTCATTTATTCCCATGGTTAGACTCATACTATTGAGTGGTGAGGTAGAAGACTCTGAATCTAGTTTCATCCATTCGAGCTGCGAATTTAGGATTCATACAGGATCACAAAGTATGATGGATATGATCATTCAAAAAATTATTCAATCATGGTTCCACCATCTATCTTTAGTGGGTGTGACTTTGATCATTATAAATGTAATATTGGCTTACACGCTGAGTATGGGTATGCCTACCTCAATGATGATGTTAGGATGATTATGTATTGTAACAACTCGTGATCTCAACCAACCTTTTCTTGATCCAAACTTGTCATAAAGTAAATCACTTCAGTCCTCATCCATTTCTTCTGACTTTGTACTTTAGGGGGTAATCTATTACATGACATTTTGTCACATCTACTCAAATGGCCTGGAAATTGGATCAATCAACATATTTGACACATTGCTATCATTCCTTTACAAATCCTCAAGCATTATCTCTAAAAACATTCCAAGAATGTTAGGTTTTTCAGCTTAAAAAATCATTTTTGGGCCCATCGCACCATGTCTTCTATGTAACTTGCATTGTTGCTTGTTGCATAACTGGGCAAATGAACTGACTAATGTTGGTTTCCTTTGCTGCAAGTGCGATGGTTCTAGAATTTTAGAAAAAATAAAAAATAATTACGAAACTTCTCTTTTCATAAACTTCTAATGTGGTTTTAGCCATTTACTATTGATTGGGATCTCGAATTCCTATCCTAGAGGTCTTATCTCTTGTCCCTAAATCTTATCCTTCCTCATATGTGGATCTAAGTCCTAGATTGATATAACCTAAACTAACCTATTTATCTTATAAATTATTTTCCTCCCATAGAGTCTGGGTTGAATTTTGGAGACTCTTAGCTATGCTCTGATGTTGTTGCTTTTTACCTAAGGATCCATTTCCATCCTTGAGTTGAGATTTAAAGATTTCTTTATGGTTAAGAAAGGTAAAGTTTGGTGGGAGACATATACATTTTCAACAATTACAAAAGGGTTGTGATATTCTCCTACATTTCATTAATACAAAAATATTTGTTTTCCTATACTTGTGTCTATTTGATGCATATGTATTTCAATTCCTTATTGACTCATTGATTCGAGATATTAGTTTATGCTATTTATATCTTGTATTTATTGTGCTTGTTATATTTGTTTCATAGGTTCCATTTATAGTAATTAGAGTTGGAGTTAAAGTTCACAAGTAGGGAGAAGATAAGAACTTGTGTTGGACCCAAGGTAAGTCCTTCCTCCATATTCTAATCTCTATAAGTAACACACAAGTGTTTTTTTTCTATTGTTTCTGGATCAAACCACTAGATCTATGGAATTCACTTATGTCTGTAGAAGAGAATTTTCCATATAACACATGACACAGAAAGGGAAGGTGGTTTTCAATGAATGAATTTGAATGAGCATGAGCTGAATTATGTGACTCATGCTCTTGAGTTGGTAACTATCATTCATGCAATGAATATGTGGAGACATTATCTCCTTGGATGTAGGTTCGTTTTGATGAGTGATCATTGTGGACTAAGATGCTTTTTTGACCAAACCAATTTGAATGAAAGGCAAGCTAGATGGTTGGCTACTCTCAATGAGTTTGATTTTCAGATCAGGTGAATAAAAGGAAAAGCTAACTGAGTTGTGAATACCGATTTGAGAGAGGAGATCATGCATGATGAAAGGTACCAATAGTTGAAGAAAATATTGTAACAGTGAGGTGAGGATGATAAGGATGTGTCGTAACACCTCACAACAAATGGCTTGGTTAGGTTCAGGAGTAGGATCTATGTGCCTGGCAGTGGTGAATTGAAGAAGCTTATTTTGTGAGACTTTCATGTCAATTTGTATTAAGGCCACCCAGGATACCAAAAGACTTTGAAAACTATTAAGAAGTTCTATTATTGGCCTAATTTTAAGAAAGAGGTGAATGAGTTCATTTCTAAGTGCTTGGGATGTCAATAGGTGAAAGCTAAATGAGAGCACCCAACTAGTTTGTTGTAGCCTATTCTGATTTTGAGATGGAAATGGGAGTTATTTCCATGGATTTCATTACAGGATTGTCAAGGAAAATAAGACAACATGACTCCATCATGGTTGTGGTTGACAGGTTGAGAAAGGTAGCTCACTTCATTGCAGTAAAGTATACTAATTTAGCTAGTGAAGTGGCTTAAGTATTCATTAAGGAGATAGTGAGGTTGCATGGAGTTCCCAGGAGGATTATATCAAATAGAGATTCCAAGTTCGCCTCAAAGTTTTGGAAGGAGTCGTTTGCATGATTGGAGATAGAAATATCCTTCAATATAGCTTATCATCCATAGAAATATGTGCATATAGGGAGGATTAACATGATCCTTGAGGATATGTTGAGGATGTATGTCATGCATTAGCAAAGGAAGTGGGAGGAGTATATTCCAATGGTGAATTTTACTTATAATAATGGATATGAGGAATCCTTGAAGATAAGCCCATTTGAGGCTCTTTATTGGAGGAGTTGTAATACTCTAATCAGTTGGAGTGATCAAGTCAAAAGGTCGTTGATCGGGTTGAATATGTTGAGAGAGATGGAGCAAGAGATGTAGGTTATCAAAAGGAATTTGAAGGAAACACAAGAAATGTAGAAGAGATCTATAGATCAACATTGGGTATTCAAGAAGTTTAAGGTTGGAGAGCATGTGTACTTGTCTATCAATCCCAAGAAGAGCTCCTTGAAGATTGGATCATGTGCCAAGTTGGCACCTCAATATTGTGGGCCTTTTTATATCCTTGAGAGGATTGAACCAATGACATATAGGCTTGATCTCCCTCCATTAGTAAAAATCCATGATTTTTTTCATGTTTATCTACTTAAAAGATATGTGAAATATGTTTATCATGTGATTGATTGGTCTATATTGCAGGTGGAAACAGAAGGAGAGTTTCAGCTACAGACTCAATGCATGCTACATCAAAAGAACCTCGTGCTCTAGAATCAAGCAATAGGGAAAGTTAAAGTGTAGTTGAAGCACATTGGGCCTGATGAAACTACGTGGGAGATGGTTGATTAGATGTGGGAATTATGTCCTTCTTTATTTTCAAATAAAATGCTATTTGGTATATATATCTCTTTGTGTGTGTGTGTGTGTGCATGAATTGTATCTGCTACAACAACACCCAAATTGTTTTGGGCATACCTAAAATTATATGTCCCCTTTTGCTAGCCTCAAGCCATTAGGGTTATGATCGGGTTTTCAAGTGGCCAATATCCCCATGACCCTTTCCTATCAAACCCTATTAGTGTACCCACTCACGTGATCCATATTGCATTCATTCATCTTGTTTCATCATTTATATGGATCTTCTTATTGTATTATGGTTTTAGCACGTTCGTTGCCTTAGTGATGCAATAGAAGTCTAAGGTGCCCTCAAGCCTTTATTTATCTACCATGTGCATTGTAATGAAGTGAAGACATCTTGTGTCAATGGCCATGGCATCACTCAAGATTCACTAGGGTTTGTAAAATTCTATTTTTCCCATTCATATTTGAAAGGACCTAGATCAACATGATTAACAATCCAACCTTTCTTTGCATTAATCCCCACACTCCAGATGCATGTTCACTAGGCACTTACTTTATAAGTGTGACATCACCTTGGGCATCACATAATATCAAAGTTAACTGCAATTAATAGGCCCATAAAGTGCAAGAATCTTTAGTTGGTTTCCCAATTTAAGTATCTTTTATGACACCTTACTTTGGTTATTTGTAATGAACTACTTCTTTTCTTATCCTACTTTATGTTGTCACATGTAAATTACTTGATAATAAAATAATTGTCTACTTTGTTTTCCTTGCAGGAGTTTAATTAAAGTGCTCTTGGATATAATGACACATGATGACATTAAATCATGTATTGGAGTGATGCCTTTAGGGAAGAGATTTCATTTAAATTTGAAGGATAACACCTTTTATTCCACAGAAAAAGGTCTTTTATTTTACCACCAAAGGTTGACCCTTCCAAAAGGAAACACCAGGTCAAAAAAGCAAGGAATGATGACCTTTTATCACATATAGACATGCAAAGACCTGTTATAAAATGCAATGATGCCATTATATATATACATGAGTGTTAATGGGATGTATTTGAAGCATATCACTCCATGGTTAATGAAGAACTTAAATGGAAAGTTGTGATTAAAAAAAAACACATGGGGACCACAAATCAATGTTATCCATAAAGCAAAGTATTCTTTAAAATATATACTAGAGGGTTATACAAGGAGAATATGTCATTGTAACATTAAGGAAACCCAAAGGTCACAATATCAACACACTGAATTATTGTAAACAACACCCACATATTAGATTTCCATGGGAATCAGTCAAAACTTATCATAGAATAGAAAATAATATATATATTGTTTGATACCAAAGCAATTGTCATATATGTGGGAATGATTGGATCGACTCCTAACACACAACAAGGATGGGTATTAAGCATGAAGGTTGGGACGAGTTTGCTCAGCACCATTCCAATGCATGAAAGGAACACTTCACCATGAGTTATAGTTTTTTAAGGGATTCCCGTGATGCCAACACATTATGTTTGGAATCAATAGGTATATTAAGGTAAAACTTGATAAGGAAGTCTCCTTAGAGATAACACATCATTTTTGGGGATATATATGTAGAAATTGAAGGCCATTTTAATTCCTAAGTTGTAAGATGCATTATTCTTCATAGAATGTATTCTTGTTTCCCTTCACCATGCTCAAAGACGATGGGTTGGTAATGAAAATATCGCTAGATCGAATTCATTATCACAACATGAAAATGTGTTTTCTAAAGGAGAAAGAGAAACATCATCCTAAGATTATTCTTTAAATTTGACACTCATTAATTCTTTGGAAAATTTGGATGTTGTTGAAGAATTGCTGAGCCTAGATAGTTGTAAAGGTGATTTTGGGGGCGATTAATTTATGATCAAGAGGATTCTAAAATACTTTCTTCAATTGGATGCAATACCTCAATGAAGTTTCTCTGTGCAAGATTTATATGATCCAAATGCAAGAAAAGGAAGGTTGTTTTTGGAACTTGAGTTAGAAAAGAAAACGAAAAACCTCACAAAGTTGATAAAACTTTGGTTAAGGACATGATTGCTACTAACCTGAGGTTTCCATATCACATCCCAAAGCTTTAGCATATAACCAAAGAATGTGACTAGCTAAATTGAAACTATGCGACCTCTCTTCACGTTGCAAGGTCACAATGATGTGCCCAACAAAGCAATAAGAGAATGTGACCCCCATTGTAATGTGACCTCTTGACCTATCTTACCCTTAGACTATCTAATTAACATTGTAGGTCACATAATCACAATTGTCAGCCCCAACAAAACAACCAAAATTGTGACCTGAATCAAATGCGACCATGTGACTTGCCTAAATCGCATACCTCTCTAGAAACCCCTCCACGAGTCACAAAATCATACCTAATATATTCATCTATAGTCTGATGATGCAACCCACGTTTAAAATGACTATGTGACCTTGTTTGTTTAATGGGGGATTCATATACCCTCTTCATAATTATTTATATCCTCCAACACTCATGTTTCCCTTGCACTCATAGTTCGTTATGTCCTCAATCAAATTATAGCAAATTGTGTATCATTGGCATTGGATTTATGTGGATATCAAAGAAAGTATTGTGCTAGAGGGAAAGAGATATCACATGTGCTAATATAATAAATTAAGATATATTCTTTTGGTGAAGTCTACATACCACAATGTTGTGTAAAATTGAAGAGACAATTCCAAGTAAGTAAACTCAGTGCAGAGGTTGGACATGACATTAAGTGAAGTTAAGAGCATATAGTGTACTCTTGGAATTAGCCCCAACAATGCTTACCTTGTAAGTGTATAAGGTTACACCATTGATTTTTTTTTCTTCGAGTAGTGCACAATTTAGCCTTAGTAGGAAAACATCACACACACACATGACTCCACCCATACGATTTGGGAAGGCCATGGTTGGCCTCTCATTCTATGACTATCAGAAACAAAGAAGTGGTGTCACCTTTGCCAAAAAAGGCCATAATTCAAATAGATACATAGGATATCTCCATTTCCAAATCAAGGGTTTCGGGAGCACATGGTAAGGTGGAAACAAATATGGCTAGAGCTATGTAAGTTAATAACATTAGAGCCATTGAGAAACAACCTAGTTCTATACTTTGAGAGATGTCTAAGAGAGTTTGCATCCAAGTTGTATGTACCTAAAAGGAGATATACTGAGATACATAAGCGAGGTATTTCTCTTGGGAGAGTTGTGGAACTCATAAAATTCAAGGACTATATAGAGCTTGTTCATGAATTTAAGGTGATGTTCAATATTGAAGGACAATTATAGGATGCAAACAAGGTTGGCAAGTTATCTACAAAGATGATGAAGGAGATAATCAAGAGGCTATAGATAAGGAAGAACCTCTTCCTAATGAATAGTATGGTTATCCAAGAAATAAGTTCAAAGAGAAGGGCACAAATGTCTCTTGCCTAAATAGGGAAATGAACTTGAATGATAGTAGGTCTATAGATGAAAACATGATTGAGAAAGACCCTCCTAAGGCCACTTGCTCTAACAGCACAACTACACAAAAGGGACTATATAGGGGTCAAAAAATGATATGTTATTTTCATGAACATGTTATGCTTTCTTCATTTTTCTTTGATTGCCTAGGTATATTACCTATGTGCTTTTCTTGCAAGTACATTAAAGGGGGCTAGGGTTTCCACATAGGAAGCACAACTAGGGTTTCGACAAATAAGCTATCAGGATACATGTAGTAGCCCAAGGCACCATATCAACCTTAATGTTAGATGTAGAAGCAAGTGAATAGACATTCAATATAGGAAATGAAAATCAAAATCTTATTCTATAGTTCATGTGAATCTCCATAGATTCATAGTAGCATTGGCTCCAAGGGTTTTTGGGAGTCCAACAATAGATTTATGTCTCCTATGCTATTGTATCATAAATATTTCTCATCATAATGCCAACAGTGACATTGATATGAATTATGCATGTAATAATAATTGAACGTGAGAGAATATTGAGAAAGGTCAAGTCCTGAAGGTAGATGAAAGGTCAGAGGAGGAGATGAAAGGTCACACTCCTCACCTTTATAAGCAAACCCTAATTCCTCATTTAGAAGGGGAATTTTAGCACTAGAGCTAGGAATAGTAGTAGATAGTTGATCTTTTCTTGAAGAGCTTGAGGCACTAAGCTCTTAGAAACTAGTCGGGTGAGTTGTAGTGAGGCTAGGCTTTTGCATTAGATAATGGTATGAATGGCCCATGTTCCATTGTTGGTGTTGGGTAGCGGAGGCCCCACGTAATGGTTTTGGGACTCAAAGTCCACAATTTTGGGAAAAAGTATGGTAAAGACTCCGCGAAGTGTGCGAAGCGTGAATTGTAATGAGTCAAGTCAAAGGGCTATTTTCCCAAGAATAATGTAAAATAATAGGAAGTGAGTTAGTTTGCCCATGGTCCGCGGACCATGGGAATGTATAAATAGAGCAAGGCTCTATGGCTAGAAGTCAGTTTTTTTGGAAGCTTTTGTTGGGATCTGGATGTTATGGGTTTGTGAAGGAAATAGTCTCTACGTCTGTAAGTCCGAGTCAAGGGTGTTGGTGGATAGATAGAGGCTCTATAGTTGTGTGCGCAGAGGCCTGGTAGAGTTCGCAGCTGTATGCATGGACCCTTGCCACTGAGTGCACAGGGAAAATCTGGTTGTATTGATGGAAGATATTAATAAAGATAAGTTGTTTATGAAATATCACAGACCTATTGTGTTCTATTTTATGCATATGTTTTATGAGTTTATATCCTTAAAGAATTATGATTGTGCGCACTGGGTTTTATTGTTAAATGTTTGCTTAAAGGCTATAACAAGAAGATCGGATCTGTAACAATTCCCTTATTAAGAAAGTACAACAGCACGGATCTATGCAAAAGTCTGATAATAGTACAGAATGGCACGAGGCTGTCGAATGGTTCACAACCCCTCCAAACCACATCAAGACATCCCAAGGGTGCGGAAACCTGGTTCCAGCACCCTCCCCTACTACCTCATGTGAGACCTCAGTCTGTGCTCCGTGGGCTGTTGCTAAAAGGGCCGATAGCTGCAGGATTTTCTTGGCTAATAACTCTTTCGAACTTAGGTCAGGGCCCAATAAGTCAACAAATTTTTCCGTTGTCGGGACTAGGATCTGCCTAAGGGAAGTCTGATGTCAGAACACTGGAACCCTACAAAGAAAGAGCTTGAATATTAGTTGGATTAGAAGCTTCATGAGTTTGTAGTATAGGAAAATAGAAATTTGCGGATATCTGAGGAAAGGTGGCTGGATCGCTATATATACACAAAAATACATGAGATCTTCTTTGCGTCTTTCTTGACAGAACTGTGTGAGTGGAGTGCAAGGCTAGCTGACAGTCAGGGAAGGTGCAGACTAGATCAGCCCATCGTGTGGACTCCAGAGTTAGTGCATAGGCTGGAAGCATTTGAAGATAAAATCACACGGGCAGTAGATCACTGGTTAGACCGAATAATAGGAGGGTTTATAACTGAGTTCGCGATAGACACAACTGTGAGTTACAACGAGGTAGAAAGGGGCTTTCTCCATGGACCACGGGGTAAGTACATCAAATTATTGAATACTTGGATTAAAATGTTGTTATGTGAAAAACGGGTTATGCACATCCATTGATGTCTAGGGTAACGAGGAGTAGAAGAGGCTACCAAGGGATTGAAGGATTAGAAAACAATCCTCTAATTTCACTATCGCGAGAAAGTGAGGAAGAGCTTGCAGGGTTCTCTCCAAGAAGTGCAGTACGATTGATAAAGCAACACATTCCGCTAATACCACCGCCATCCACGTCATCACCTACTTCACCCACATCCAACCCATATTCACCTACCCCACCACCGCCACCACCAAGGGTTGGGATGGCAAGTGCAATCAAGTTGCCAATACTTAGAGGCATAGAAAATGAGGAACCAGATCAGTTCTAGTTCATGGTAAAAGTTGTATGGGAAGCCCAAGGCATAATAGATGAGAAAATCAAAAAGGCTTCTCTGGTTAGCGTGCTGCAGGACCGTACATTGATGTGGTATATAAAGTACTCTAATGATCACCCGAATGCAGGAATAGTGGTGATTCAGGATGCGCTAAGTAAAGAATTTAGCCAACCAAAATCGAAAATGCAGTCGATCATCGAGTTCAAGGAGATCGCGATGATGCATGGTGAAACCCTGTGGAATCTAGATCGGAGATTGAAAATTACAATCCGTGAGGCTAACATGACCCTGACAAACATGTAGCACTGCGTGTGGTTTGTGGCATTGTTGACACCAAATCTGAGGACGACACTATCTTAGTGAAAGATCTCAACCCAAGCTGAAGCATTGGAGACAGTGATGAGGTTGCATGAAACTGCAATATAGGATTCGGGGTCAGGAGTTCAGCAAATCCACGTGCAACTACAAAACCTATGCTTAGAAATGCAATGTTTGAAACAAGATAAGGCACCTCGGTCAGAAGCACGTGCATACGTATGGTGCATAAAATGTAATGGCCAGGGCCATGATAAGGATAAATATTCGATATTTGCAAACTATCTAACAGGAGGGGGACCAATGCCATTGCGACCAGAGGCAAAAGTAAGGGAAAGCACAACAGCCACACTCTGGTGCGCAATCTGCCAAGTGGGGGGAAACCACACCACATACAACTGTCATCTATTGCTGAAACTTATACAACCCCCTTAGTAGATATTTTGCAATTTTTGTAGATCGATGGGCCATGAAAAATAAAATTTCCAAAGTAATGAGTTGTTGATGGATCATACACCTACTTATAGGATGCAGAATGAGGCATGAGGTCAGGATCTAGCTGCAGTAATAGCGCGAGGTAGATTCTAGGGGCGCAGATGAGGACGAGGAGGAATGGGACCTAGACGAGGGCGGGGACAATTATTCTGCTACAATTATGGAGGACCTGGGCACTGCGCGCAGGATTGCATGAACCCAACTAGAACATGATGCTCGTACTGTTACCAATTCAATCATGAATCAGTAGATTGCCCCGCACTAATCGCACAAATGCGGGAAAAAAGGGTGCTTCAAGCTACTCCCACTCAGAACATCCAGATGATGAAGGCGGAACCACGCGAGGAGGATCCTAACGTGAACATGATGCTTAGAAGTGGTGTGACTACAAGAGAAGATAAGGGGAAACAACCTGAGGAGGATGCATGGGTTCGCAAGGCCCCTACAAAGCAACCTGAATTTGATCTGGAACGCGCGAAGGAAACATTTATGGAAGCTAAGAAGAGCTTTGTAGATCCTTATAATTTTGGTAGCAAGGATCAAACTGAGCCAAAGCTGGATACTTCTATGCTAACTACCCTTTTAGAGACATGCATGAAGTTACTACGGGACACTAAAGCAGTGAAGGCATTGGAAGAATTGATAACGATATGCGGAGGGTCGGGTGAACCACACATGATCAGGAAGCTAGCTAAGCATGTTTTGCGCACTGGGTGGGAAATGCGGTTGACTACCCTGATTGGTGACTATGAGATGGATCAAGTCGTTTTGGACTTGGGTTCAGATGCAAATGTCCTACCTAAACATACATGGGAACGCATGGGTAGGCCCACATTACATTGGTCTCTTATTCAATTATGGATGGCAAATCAACAAAAGATCTTGCCCATGGGGAGACTACAAGGAGTCACAATAGATATAGAAGGCACGAGCACATAAACATAATTTTAGGTAATAGAAATTGTGGATGAGAGTAACGCTTACCTAACACTATTAGGGATAGACTGGGCCACGGACATGAATGGAGTCATTAATTTAAAAGACCAGAAGATGATATTTGAGACAAATCTCTACGCGTAGTCGTTCCGCTAGACCCGACTGAAGGAGCATGCTACATTGAACCCGTATGCGATGATGAGATTGATGAGGACTTGGATCATATCTACCAAATCACAACCTAAGAATAGAATCGGGTGAATCTGACAACGGATGGGAGAATCTCATGGGACCGCGACAATTCCAGTGCATCGAACTCCGATGAAGAGATTGAGCGATGGCAGAACCGATTGCATGAGGTAACAACACTAAGTTGTAATGTGATGATTAGATCACTATTCAGTGTAATGATCGAAGCAAGGGAATGACCAATCGATAAGGGTGTAACAAAAGTAGAGGAAATGGTAGACCAATACGAACTAGCAAGTTTGGATGAAAAGCAGGGTGCCCACACGGGGTCACCGTGTGCAACAACTGCACAAGGGTGGAGTATACACCAAATGACTAGGGTAAAGTGTTGCAAATATAGGAGGTAGCTACGCGTATGGGTTGGAGGACAAAAGGGGGTGAGCATCCATCAGCGACGTAGGGTGTAGGTGTATGGTGTGTTGACGCCTAACCGCATACGAATCAAAAACTTGAATTCACCGCAGCGATGTAGCCTGCCAGATATCTGCAACAAAACCACGAGGAAGGCAAGTGGGCACATGAACAGCATAAGACGATCCACTGGGACTCTACTGATACCAGGGATTTGATGGACCTATCACAGGAGGGAGGTGAAGGTGAGCTTCTTAATAGTAAGACAAGAGGGAACCTAGAATGGGCGCGGTAGTAGCAGGCTTCATGAGATCAATAAAAAAAGGGCGCAACAAAAGGAAAAGCGCGATGTTAGGGAAAGAAATAAAAAAAATAAAGAAGGGCATCACACAAGTGGGCCGTGTGAATCTGTACATAAGGGAACTAGGTCTGGCCAGGTCTACCTCAGTAATAGGATGAGTTGTGACCCTGTTATCATTGTTGTGACCGCACCAACGGAGGAGTATACTCCATACAACAACACCAAAGGAGCTAACAGATACGAAGGCACTGGAAAGGTGCCTGCAGCCCCAGCTAGAAGGGATGCTGAGACCTCATTCTTGGGGTGCGACCACCTGACTA
Organism: Pinus taeda; assembly: GCA_000404065.3. Classification (NCBI taxonomy): domain Eukaryota; kingdom Viridiplantae; phylum Streptophyta; class Pinopsida; order Pinales; family Pinaceae; genus Pinus; species Pinus taeda. The sequence goes on along the minus strand of APFE031184496.1, from coordinate 122,961 downwards.
GCTATGGAAAGCACAGTCTCAGAACCCCCCACAGTTGAAAGAAGGCGTGGGACTATAAAAAAGTCTTCGAAAGGTCGGCGCGGAAAGAAGGTTCTATGTAGGGCCATTTGGAAATCATGATCGTGGCTGCGCAAAAGGGGCTACGTTACCGTGTGGGAAGGTTGGCATGTGACCATTAATGCCACTATTCCTGACAAGAAGTTCCAATTACGGTAGAGAGGAGAGGATAGCAGGTCATTAAAATAGAAGTTTTGAATTAGATACTAAAAGATCTGCCACCTAGAAGATATTAATGAACTAGAAGTGGAGGGAAGGGATATATTCAAATTTACGCGCTCCTATAATAGCCTTTGGACAACACTATGATACGTGAAATTTGAACCAATGAAGACCAGAAAACACCCTGCTACTAAGAATCCCATGAGTACCATGGAAAGAACCCGCACTCGGTTTGCAGAAGAGCTGCATCCAACCCAAGAGGAGCTAAATGAAGTGGCTATGGCACCTGACGTTGCAAAGTCCCCACGCACACTGTGGCCTCGAAAAGACAAGCAGACTATGGGGCCAGTCAAGGTATCACTGAGATTCAGTAAATTTTCAGTAACTGTAAAAGGCAAAGTAATCACCACCGAGCTCGATGAGGACGAAGAAGATTTGCAAGCCCTGATTGCTCAGATTGAAGCATAGGATAAGGAAGAAGAGGATGCATTCCAATACCTTCACTACCCCCATATGTCTCTCCATGGAATGGGATGACCAAGATACCAAGGACCTGGACATTACGAAGAGTACGCTCCAGACCACGCTTCTTCCGGATGAGATAAGGTTTGATGGTTTGCCACTGGGCTGAGCATCGAGCATCAAGTTCGAAGATTCGGATCTTGCAGGCAATGACAAGTTCCTCCAATTGGCCGTAGACAAATTACTACTGTGGAAATGGTTACTGGGTGTGGGAAAGGTGGGCTTACTTAATCTGAGGTGGATACGCCACTATCACCGTGCATCCATCACCATTTTTGTCATCCGAAAGTCACTCTATTTGGTACATAATGGGTACCTCTGGTTGGAAGAGTCGATTCCTATCACAGCCAATTTAGTACATCGGATTACTCACCTACCTATTAAAGGGAATGACCCCACAAACAAAGCCGGAACAAGTAGCGATGTGGGTCTTGTAGAAACAATGAAGGCTAAATATAAGATGGAAAAACGAAAGAGTGGGTATGTAATAGCAAGCATCAAAGACTGAAGGGTACGAGTCACCACCCAGCTAATAACCAGTAAACTCATGAGGAAATGCCATGTAGAAGAGGTGTTAGTCCCTATCATTGTGCTTGCGGAGTAGTGTGCGAAAGGAGCTTGGTTCAATTGGGAGAAATTCTTATGCGACGAATTTCCGACAAATTGTAAGGAAGCACAAGAAAAAGGTAAGACTTTCTGTTATGCATGGTTGCTACTATCAATCCTTCTAGTTTTAGGAGAACTACTGCAAGGTAGCCAATTTCCTAGCATTGAGCACAACCTACCTGAGGCAGTGTGTTTTACCTCGCTCTGGGCTACAAAGGACACCACGAGGGCCCGAGAGATCAAGGTATTTTGGATATTCATGGAAGCGAGTATCTAGACATGGATCACTCATAGACTGCGGATGTCCCCAACAGTCTACAACAATTTGCAAATCACAGCTGAGTTCAAAGCAGACATGCACAACCTATATATCTGGGCGTAGAAGGATCCAAAGGAAACATGGGTCAAGCTCCTATTCATTGCAACAGACGATGCAATTTAAAAATTATTGGTAGCATGGCTTCCGGAATGGCACACCTCAGACATGGCTGCATTACAAAGGATGGCAGCACAATAGCGAAAGAAGGAAATCTAGTTGCGACTCACTAAACTGGTGGAAAGGACACGTGAGGGACAAAAGGCCGCTTCACTGTAGGTGGTGACCCAGGAAGTAATTGCCGATGAGACCATGTAAGAACATGAAATGTCCTCAGAACAGGATAGGCAGAAGGACTCAGAGACACAATAATGCACTGAATTTACCACAAAATTGACCCAAGGCAAAAGGCTGTGTAGCAAGGAATCACCACATGCATGCAAGAAGTCAAAAATAGCTAAGACTTTGGAGAAAGAATTTTTTGACAGCAGCGAACCAACGCGCAATGTCGCTATCGGCGAATTGGAGGGGCTGATGACAAATTAAACAACTGCGTTGGGGGAGCTCAGAGCATAGCTGCAGGAATTACAAGTGCAACCCTTGGGAGGTATGATACCAAATCTAGGAAATGATATAGCCGCAACCGAGAAGATGGTGTGTAGTCACAAAATGAACACTTTAGTGTTACTAGCAGGCACTGTCTTAACCGAAGCCGAGGGTGACATACGAAGTTGGGGATTGAATTTGACCACTCTACCTCGAGAAACCCTCTACCAACTGCAGGATGGAGTAACCACTGAGCTGCATGCTAGGGAAGGCTACGCCTTCCAAATCTTAATGGAGCGTAAGGAAAATCTAGAACAGGTCAGCCTACAGCAGGATGACTTGGTCGCCCACAACCAGGAAGTGGAACAACATGTGGTTGCAGCTTGCAGCAAGGTACCAGAGTTGGTTGTCCCAACGGAACTTTCAATAATGGACAAGATCCATTACATGGCCACCAGATTCTATACAGCCCAAGAGGAGGCCACGAAAACTCAGTGGGAATAATTTGCGAATTTTGGAGCTAAGAGTAAAGGCGCAACCACCCACACCCCCGGAAGTTCGAGAGCACTGCTGCGGAATAATTCAAGCACGGTTGGAAGTCATAAAGTGCGCGGTCCAAGATTGCTCAGGATCGTTGGATCAGTCCCTCCATACTCTCACATCCCTACAGGAGGACCCAATGCTATAGCAGGTAGAAACAAAAGCACGAGAGTTACAGTAGGTGTATGTCAAAGTTTGAGGGACTTTGCAAATAGTCACCATCACACAACGACAGGCCAAAATGAGGGAGGCCCAAGCTCTCAAGGCACAAATTGACATGGCTCGACAGAAGGAAGCAGTGCTTAAAGAACACAACTAGCCTTGGCTTGATGAGGCATTCACGGTCTCATCCAACATCGAGGGAAAGTTAGCACACATGCAGGAAACATTTGAATTGAGGCAAGCAACGGAATCAGATACTGATATATCGATGGCTCGCGCAGAACAAGTACAACAGATGGCAGAAGACTTTGTTCCAAATTTAAGTGAAGCGCAAAATTTTCTACATGACCTTCACTCGAAGATTTCTGCACCAGCCGAGTGACTCAGGACGAGTCACGTTGATTGTGTTAGGGGCTTGTTGGGTAGCGGAGGCATCGTGTAATAGTTTTGGAACTCAAAGTCCACAATTTTGGGAAAAAGTATGGTAAAAACTCCCTTAAGTGCATGGAGTGTGAATTGTAATGAATCAAGTCAAAGCGTTGTCCACTCGAGAATAATGTAAAATAATAGGAACTGGGTCGGCCTACCCATGCTCCGCGAACCATGGGAATGTATAAATAGAGCAAGGCTCTATGGCTAGAAGTCAGATTTGTTGGAAGCTTTTGTTGGAATCTAGATGTTATGGGTTTGTGAAGGCAATATTCTCTACGTATGTAAGTCCGAGTCAAGGGTGTTAGTAGATAGATAGAGGCTCTGCAACTGTGTGTGTAGAGGCCTAGTAGAGTTTGCAGCTGTGTGCATGGACCCCTGCAGCTGAGTGCATGATCAGGTGATCATGTCCTAAGTGGAAAAAATTCTCAAATTTTGATTTGCTCAAAATTGGTTGCAACCAGAATGACTAGATAGGCCTCATCGAAATGATCCTGTAGCCATGAATGGCACTCAAATCCGACATTGTATGGAGGATTTATCGCATTTTGAAAATGCCCAATAAACTGCAAAATTTGAATTAAAATATCTATATATCTATCTATATATATTATATATATATATATATACCTATTGATATAGTATATTATGTATTTGACCTATATAGTTTGAGGAATATTCTTGGGAATATTCCCTAGAATATTCGTGGGAATATTATGTTTTGGAGGACCAATTAGGGGCCGACACATGGAAAGCCCGGAGGTCGCCACATGGCCCCAAGACTGCAGTTTGTTATGGTAAAATTATTTGGCACTTCGTAGGAATCGACCGTGGGTCTCTGTGCTACCAGCCCACAGCCCTGACTGGCCTGCCTCCACAGTGGTTCTTAACCACCTAAGGACTTATGTCATATTTAAAGTTTATTAAAGGCATAGTTGGGGCGGAAAGGGGGCTAGCCCACTAACCATATGACCTGGGCTCGAAAACCACAGGCTAAACTGGTGGATAAACTCCAAACCCGACGGTTAAGGTCAGTTACATGTTCACATGCGCAATTACTACTGACAATTACATTCAGTTTGGCGGAGTCTGCCATTTTAGGTGCAATTGCCAAAACTAGCAGCCTTAACTTCGGATAGAGAATGGGCATAAATAAATATAGGTAAGGTTCTCTCCTTACCTTTCACCTTTTCAGGACCTTACTGCCTGAAAGGGACCAACCCAACCCTTCTCACTCTTTGGGGTGGAGTTTCTTTAGGGGAGACTGGAGAAAACTTCTAGAGGTCATAACTTTGGCTAGGGAGATCCTTTTGGAGCATTTTTTTTTCTCTCTCTGATTTTGGGTATTCTGAGCATTCCAGAGCCAATGGTATAGGTTTTAGAGCCAACAGAGCTCATCTTCAGGTGTTTTTTCAGCAAATAATCTTGGAGAGCCATAAGGGCCTAGGGAGTGTTGGAGATGTATTGGAATATGGTTAACCATTGGAGGTGAAACAACAACCATTCTTGACTGGTTTTTGTGTTCTGAACTCATTTTCACAACTTATTCCTCATGTTTAGTCTTTCTTATCACCGTATAACCAATTTGAGCATCTAATAAGAGCAAGGACATGCCCATTTGGGAGCCCTAGACCTGACAGATGTAGCCCAGGAGGGGTGAACTGCCTTATCAGCTACTGTGTTATATTATGTGATTTTATCTTGTTTTGTTTTTCAGATTTGATATGCTAAATAGTAAATTGAAATAATACTCCTTCACACATAAGACTCAGAAATTTGTAAAAAACACTTTGTTTCAATTGTAAGACATGAGTAATAGTTTTCACATATAATTTAATGGAAATGAATACCTTGAATAGAAAATACAAGTAGTTTCATTTTCATATCAGTTGATATCATAGATGAGTTTTGAGTATTAGTTTTGTGTAAAGATATTTTTGACCGTTTTGCAAGTTTTAATGTTTACCAGGCTTAAAATTCAAAGAGGGAAAGGACAATTAGTTAGAGCACAAGATAATCCTCAACCAAGGAGGGCCAGGGTGGCATTATCTCCACCTTCTAGTTCACCCTCAATAGACTTAGAAGAAGCTTCAAGTATGTTTGAAAGGGAAGGAGAAGTTCCTGAAGATATGGATCCAAGAGAAGAAGAACGAGTATTCATAAAAGCTTTTTTGGACATGACTGATATGGTAAGAATATTATACCAGGAAAGGAATGATAGGTTGGTTGGAGAAGGGTCTAAGCATCAAAAAGAAGGAGAGGGCTCTTCAGGAGGAAAGAAAGGTGATGATAATTCAAAGAAAGGACATGGAGGAAATGGCGATCCACCATCTCCATTGTCATCCTCTTCCTCTACATGGTCATCCTCTACCTCGGTAAATCAACCTCATACGCTTAAATCTTCTAGAAAAAGTTCATTTTTAAAGCTAGATGTTAAATTTGAATTACCCATGTTTAACAGTGAAGTCAATATAGAGAAACTTGACAACTAGATAAGATATTTGGAAGTTTATTTAAGGATTCAGAACTTACATGATGATGGCACCAAGGTTCAGTTAGCCTCATTAAGGATGGAAGGAGTAGCATTGGTATGGTGGGAAGCCAAGACCACTGATGAAATTAAAAAACATGGTAATATTACTTTAACATGGGCTAAATTTATTTCCTCAATTAAGAAGAAATTTTATCCTCTTGCTCATTTACAAAAGGATATAATGAACTGGCAAAACTTTAGACAACTAAAGGGACAAAATGTTTAAGACTACACCCAAGAATTTAGGAGAAGAGCACTCTTATTAGGGGTAGACTTGCAAATTCAAGACACTTTGCTGAAATATATAGGTGGTTTGCATAGCTACCTTAAACATACTATCCTTATGTTCAATCCTACTAGTCTAGAGCTATGCATTTAGAGACTAGAGGGAAAAACACTTTTGATGGAAATGAGGATAGTGATTTTAAAGGCAAAGGAAGAAAAAGGATTGCAAACTCTAGAAAGGAAAAAGGGAAATTCTTTTGCAAGAACTGTTCAAAAACAAGCCACGATGAAGAACACTGTTGGAAGCTTCATCCAGAGCTAAAACGAGAGAAATATAAAACCAAAGACAAAACCAAAGAAAAGGAAAAAACTGTAGCAAATGTTGAACAAGACTTAGGGTCTGAATCAGCTGATGAGACAAAAAGTATCAGCATGGTATTAAAGAACATAAAGGGGAAAGAGGTTGTATAAGAAAAAAATCCCAGTTCTAGTTCATTAAACTACCACAAAGAAACTCAAAATGAAAAGAGGAGGGTAGAGTTATTTCATGTGAGGATAATCTCAAACAACACAAATATAGACACACTTTTTGATAGTGGGTCTCAAGCTAATCTCATCTCAGAAGACTTGGTCAAATAGCTGAAACTTGAGACAATCCACATCCAAAGCCTTATCCACTTGGGTGGATATGCAAGGATGCAAACTTACAAGTCTCAAAGAAGTGCATCTTGCGCTTCGCCATAACAACTCATTATGTTGATTAGGTTGAACTGGATGTAGTACCACTTGACATTATAGGTGTTGTGTTGGGTAGTCCATATTTATTTGACAGAAAGGCAATCTTCCATCGCCATGAGAATAAGTATCACTTGTTCAAGGATGGAAAAGAGTACATTGTGAGAGCACATAAGAAGCAGCTAGAATCTTCTTTAGTCCATGCCAGGCATTTGAAAAGGCTAGTTAATGCAAGTCAAAATCTGACTTTGTTGATGGTTAAACAACAAGATTTTGCACAATTTCCTTTTCATATTATTACTGATATAAATGATGATATGTTTCAGTTTGATAATAGTTCGTCTTAAAAAGAAGATGACAAAGGTTGCACAAGATACCTTTGGTGTCGATCAGTGTAGAGAACGAAGTGTCGGAGCAAAGTGGTGCATGATTCCATGAGAAGGAAAAGCATGCAAGCAAAGAGGGCACACAGTTAAGCATGGGTCAATGTTGGTTTCAGAATGGCAGAGTGGTATGGTGAGAAAACTTGGTCGAGATTCGGCACAAGTACAGGGCTCATTCAACAAAAATTCACCATATGAATAGTTGGTAAGGTGAATTTTATTTTCAGTCTTCTTTGAAGTTTGACTATTGTAGAAACAGTATGCTTTCTACAAAATATAGTTGCTGTTCTACAAATTTCAAGAATTTGCATCATGACTCAATCAATTTTAGCAACGGTCAGTCAGTGAATTCAAGGGAAAATTTATCTTTTTATGAGAAGCTCAATTTGACGAAGTCGGGAAGATTTCAGTTATTTAAGGTTCGAAGAGTGGAGAATCAGTCTCCTCATTTTCATTTTCAATAATCAGAGAGCTTTTGGTGTCCAAAAGCTTCCCATTTGGGAGGTGTGATTAGGTGATCATGCACTAAGTGGAAAAAATGTTGAAATTTTGATTTGCTCAAAATTGGTTGAAACTAGAATGACTGGATGGCCTCGTCGAAATGATCCTGTAGCCATGAATAGCACCCGAATCCAACACCGTATGGAGGAGTTATCACATTTCGAAAATGCCCAATAAACTGCAAAATTTGAATTTAAAAAAAAAATTTAAAAAAGAATATTTCGAGGAATATTCCTTGCAATATTTCGAGGAATATTCCTTAGAATATTCCATGGAATATTCCACAAAATATTTGTGGGAATATTTTCTTTTGGAGGACCAATCATGGGCCGACACATGGCAAGCCAAGAGGCTACCACGTGGCCCCAAGACTATAGTTTGTTATGGCAAAATTATTTGGCACTTCGCAAGAATCGATCATGGGTCTCCGCGCTACCAGCCCACACGCCCGACCGGCCAACCTACGTAGTGGTTCTTAACCACCTAAGGACTTATGTCATATTTCAAGTTTTTTAAAGGCATGGTTGGGGCGTTGTTGATGCCCCGAAAATCGTTACATCAACATCGGGGGATAACCACCCGGACCGGACCTTAATACAACTCCTTTTCCGTTTGGGATGGTGGCTCCAACTGGATATAATGAGACCAGTTTCCCAATAGTGAATAAAAGGGGGTCAATGAATAATTGGTTTTCAAATAAGTGATAATAAATGGACTTATTCTATGAACGAAAACGTAAATGACTATTTTATCCCGGGAAGCTTCTATTCTTTAAGTGCAATGTTTAATAATCTATGTTTGCTGATAGGCATATAGATGACACTATGAAATAAACAAAGACATTCATTTAAATGATAATTGCTTCGTTCAAATAGTTGAACGAAGTAATTGATAAAACAATATTACACTTCTCTTTTATATTACTGATACATGCATGATTGAAAGAATAGAAAACTGTAAACATCCAATAGTGGAAAGCATAAAGTTTACTGTTAAAACACATTCATATATTCAATAATAGCATAAATCACCAAACAACAATTCACATAAAAGGAATAAATTCAGACATAGATAATAGTACCATATGAGCTGCGAATTATTCCCTACGCCAATTGCAATTTGAATTCCTTCTTCCGATTCAGAAATACTTTAAAATAAAGGCAATAGTGCACATTCATATGAAAGCTTCATTGTCAAAATTTGGAAAGATTTGGTCCAGTCTTCATAAAAGAATATGCTTGAAGTACAGTAGTGAAACTTCAACCTTAAGTCATATACAAAAACTTACGACCCTTTCTAAATGCATGAAAGGGTATATAAATACTAAACTAAGCTAACAAAATACAAAATTAAAATGCTACTAAATTGGTATAATCTGATCTTAAAATATCTCCCCAGAGTGATCTGGAAATTGGCAGCGATGATTCATTCTTCTGGTTGTTTTCCCTTTGTCCTGAGTTGGCATATTTCCAGCATTAGCTCCACCTCTTGAGGGTGGCTGAGTCGAGAATTGATTTGAGCAGCATAGGTGGCATCATGTATCTCGGGAATGATACACCTGATTGCATCCATCAGGCATTTGAGGGCAGCTCTCTGACTGTATGGTTTAATTAGGAACAACCAATAGGTGTCCCAAGTTAAACTTTTAATCCATGAGATCAATCTCCCATTCTTTTCAAGCTCTTGGTTACATGACTGCTCCAATGTTTTGGTCGACAATAGTTTACCTGGTGTACATTGAGAAATCATGTTAGATAAATAGAGAGTGTTATTGATCAAGTCAATTAAATTACTCGTAGATAACTTGCATCAGGAAACAGCTCTCTTTACTTTCATTAATTGGGACTGCCATTCTGTGAATAGGATTTCCTTATGGGATTCTAAGATTTCGGGCAAGTTTGTTGCCTTTCCCTCATTGGAGTCCTGCCATGTGAAAAAGTCTGTCAAAGTGTCTTCGGCTTGCTCTAAATCCTACCTGGCATCAATTGATTTGTCTATTAGAGACGTTGTTATGTCGCACATAGGTTCAACTTGGGCGATTTCATGACATAACAATCTTATTTGTGTTATTAATGCCTTGTTAATTTGCATTGCCTTTGCTCTGAACTCAGCAGGCTGGGGAAGACTCTTGAACCTTTCTACTTGAGCTGATAATTGAGAAATTTGCTCATCTTTTTTCTTTGCCATCTGTTCATTCATCGCCTTCAACTTTGATAATGCCTCGGATAGTTCTTTCTGTTTCTGAATTGCTCCCGAATCAATCCTCTGCTTCTCTTCATGCAACTATTTTATTAGCTGGTTGTTTAATTGTTGCTGTGTGGACAGTTTCTATTGTAGCTGTTCTGACTTCTGCTGCTCTTCTAATAGTTGTGCTTGCAATGAAGCGATCACTTGATTATTTTCCCTCAACAAATTGCTTACCTCCGATGCCTTATCCATGGTGGCGGCCGAATAGGCACCAAAATACTAAGATAACTTGGTTAGGTCATCGGAGGGGTCAAATTCTTCTCTCCATACCACATTTGTTGTTATTGTTTGTTCAGGGAACAGAGAAGGTTGATCAATCCTTGTTCTCTTCTGCTGTCGTTTTATCACAACCCTGTGTTTCAGGCTATAGAAAACATCTAGTGGAGGAATGTCCTCTACTTGCAAAACAATTTGATCGGAGGGGTTCTTTGGGATTATTTCTACTACTGTACTTGAGGGTGGACTGCTGGCTCCTTTGTTTGGAACCTCCTGTGATGTTGTATCGTGTGTATTGGCAGCTTTGGATGTCTCGGCGTCCGTTGAGGTCTCAAGCTTGCCTATAATTGTATTGAATTGTTGCCATTCTTCAAGCAATCTTGGATCCACTTGAGTATCCACATTTATTTCTTTGCTACTCTGCTCCTGCTTCCTTTTCTATTCTTCTTCCCTTATTCTCTCTTGTTGCTTCTTTTTTGCCTCCTCTCATTCTTTTTTTTTAGTTCCTCCTGCTCTCTTCTCTGAACTTCTTCATAGATTGCGGATGTAGCAGGAGGTTCATTAGTAAGCTGATGCTCATGCTTGCTTGACTGAATCGTCGGGGTAGTAGCTAACAAATCTAGAGGCAGAGTTTGCAACCTCCGTTCTCTAGGTTTGTTAAATTCTACCAACCCGTCGTCGTGATATCTCATCCTGGCTAGCTGTTGTACTTGGAAGATTGACTCAGCGGAGGAGAACAAGTCATCAAACTCATCTTCCTTGTGCTTGAATTTAGTGAGCTTGGCTTGATCCAGGGCATTGTAGATGACTTTCTTTGGGTCAAAATGTCTATTAGGCAGAGTGGCGAGAGTTAGGACGTTTATTTTTTCCGCCTCTTTTTTTGCATGTTTATAATCATGCAGAGTATAGACGCCACACCTAAGAGGAAAAGGAGGCCAAACTTGCTTCTTTGAATTTCTGAGAGTTTTCGTGGCTGACGCAGTTGTAAGATGATATGCTATTTTGCGAGCTAACAGCTTGTCTGGTATGTACAAGGGGAGGACATGAGGTCTGGCCTGACTGCCGAAAATTCTTACATAGGTGAATTTTTCTTCTCCGAACCAGGTTCCTAGGGCTATCAAGTCAATCTCAGCCTGAGAGGAGATCTTAGGGGCAGGTTTATCAAAAATTGCATAATAAAGAGGTAGCATAAATCCATTGCAGACTTGGTATAAATGGTGTTTATAATGAGATTTCCATAATTTTTGGTGGTAAACATGAATAGGCATAGGGTCCTATGGAGTCCATCTCCACCCTAATATAGGAAACTCAGAATTGAAACAAAGGGTGTCCAGAATGTAGGCACTAAAATAAAATGGAGGGATGAACCTATCAGTAACACGGGATTTGTTTCTGAACTCAAGAATAGCCATAGTTAATTTATCCGATAATATAGTCCCCCAATCCATTATCTCACTATTACATGCCGCTTCCATTAAAGGAACCATTTCTATGGAAAAATTGGAAGAATCATACAATCCCCATAATCGACACATCATGACTCTAGCATAACAATAAGGAGAGCATAAGGAGTCGACAGAGTACTTACCCGAAGACTCATGTTTTTGTTTCGCCGGGTTCTGTCTCCATTCTCGTATGGGCGCTGACTTGGTCTCATTCTCATCTCGAAACTTTTCCAGAAATGCTTTATTGTATTTCTTCTCTGGCTCGGGCAAGTGGTATATTCGTCTGAAATCGTTGGGCTGAAATGAACCAAATATTCTTCCATCGACAGTGCAGAATGTTCTGTCTATAATTGGAATTGCCTCAATTGCCCATCTCACTACATCCATATACGGAAGAATTTGTTCTCGAGCTGCTATCCTATGCAAGTAGGAATCAGCCAAATCCTTTAAAGTAGCATCATATTTTTGGCTTGAGCCTGCTGAAGCTTGTACCGATGTTTGCTGAGGGTCCTCGGCTTCTACCAAGTTGTAGATACTATGCCAAGTAGTGCTGCCAAGGTCGAGACATGTGGTAACTGAGATTAATCCCTTCTTTCTTGGGCCTGGATCGGTGGCATGTTGCCCTGTTATCATAGGAGCCGAAGGTGTTCCAGACTTCTTAGATTTCTTTCCCATCGTTACTGCGGAAAAACTTTGCGCAAGAGAAAGATAGACGTAATGCAGAGGATAGATAGCTAAAACCAAATATGAGGAAATTGTGTCAATCAATGGGAAATGGATGATTTATCATAAGGCTCCCGCGGATGCAATCTCTAAAAGGATTTAGGCATGGCTGCTCATTAATTGGCCGTTAAAACCTGTCAATCATTTAATTGCTTGTTATATCCTTTATTTGCCGTATAATGGTTTAAGCGTGGATTTGATTTTTTTGCGGTTGGACGCGAGCAAATCTCTATCGGGAAGAGAAAAGGATTTCAATGATAATTAATATATAATGTGGAAAAATCATATTTATCCTTTTCGAAAATCGCACTTTGGGCTCATCGCAATCGACAATTGGAGGAAGGCTTGGGTAATTTCCTTTGAGTCTTGTGGAATCCTCGATTGCCGATAGCGATATCGCTAGACTCGCATCAGGAGTTTGAATGAGGAGGGTTTGTTATGTTCATGTCGCATTCCCCAATCGCCGATTGTGATATCGCCTCGGGGCAAAGGGGAGGGGCCTTTTATTAGTTGTTTTCCCGATATTCATCGGCTATTTGGCTTTTATCGCATTGGGGAAAATCAATGGGTCAATGGTTATGTATCCTTTGTTGTTGCGATATGTGATCTCGCGATCGCTTTATCACAATAATAAAGAATTATTCATTCTATTTTTAAGACCACTTATTTCAAAATGTTTTAAAATGTTTTGATTATTTCCGAACCTTTAGAAGAGTGATGGATTAATACCAATTTAATCTAAAAGGGACCCATTTCAAATTATAATTTTCTAAAGTAATATTTTTTGAAATGGGGGGTTGTTGTATAGCACAACAATTGGCGATTCGCTGGAAGAAACAGTTATCTCTGAAAAAGTTATTGAAATTTTTTGAACTTTCTTTAAATAGATACCTTATCAAAAGGAAAGTTCTAATATAACTAAGTATACACACATTTTGAATATAATAAAGACATGTTTTTGCTAATTATTTCCCTTGTTAAAACTAAATACATTCTAAGTTTTAAATTGGCCTTTATTGGTTGATAATGATACAACAAAACACCTTTCCAACTTAGCCATTTTAGTTGACTCCTTTGCCACAGGTAGAGCCTCTGCTGCCAGGAAACGTTCATAGTTTCGACAGGGATACCTTTTAACCATTTGATTGTTCATGATCCTTTCCATCTCAGAGTATGATTAAAAGAATGAATTCAAAACATGTTTTCATATTTTGTATTTCTTTTCTTTTCTATATTTTGTAAGATAAAAAGCCATTGTCCTGGTTTTGTTGCCAACTGATTTGACAATGCCATTCACTGGTTGTAATCTAATCGAACAAGCTGGCTCGTGATGAGACCCCTTGTCTTATGCTTATAAGCCATTACCCTGTTTTGGTATTCAATGTTGGTAATGTCGGTTAGACTATTTCCCAATTATCATGGTAAGTAGGCTTGTAATAAGACCCCTTATCTTTATTTCAGATATTTTAGAATTTCACTCTAAGTAATCATAAACTTGGATGAATGGGATGAACAATTTTCTCCTTAAGAGAAGATGGATGACAAGGTAAGAGTTGAGGATGCTAAGATTGAATCAGTCTCTGTTTTGATATTGATAACCCTTTTTGTGGCCAGTTTGAAAACATTAAAATGATTTACAATAGTTCTAAAGCTTGAGAGGATTTTCACAAAATCAGAATGGGGTTTTCAGAATGTTAATATACCTAATTTCCTAGAAATTGTTCCTCTTGTTTAAGATGTCTATTTTACAAAAGTAAATATTAAAAATGCTTCTTCTGAGCAACATTTCAATACAGCAAAGGCCAATAGAAGCTATTTTACAACCTTATTTCCTAATGATCCTAAATATTGCTAATCCTACTGAATTTAAAAGAGAAGGGGTTACCTCCTCAATTGAAGAATTTCTTTAAGATGAGGCCATTAACAGGAAGAGTGTCCCTCTTTCTTGATAGATCTTGTAATATGAATGTTGAATGGCCTACCTTCTCGCTGATCTGAAATGGTCCAAGCCACATCTTTTGGAATTTGGTGTGTTTACCCTTATCCTCATGTGCTTTGTCCCATTTTAGAACAAGATCACCAACCTGCAATTGTTTAGAATTAGACGAAGTTGAATCAAATGATAACTTGATTATCTGCTGATGTTTATCATGGGTAATTTTGACCTTTTCTCTTTCTTCTTCTAATTTTAAAATCTGATCATGTCTAAGTTGGATAGAAGAAGAGGGTCTTTCTTCAATAAATTGAACTGGGGCTAGAGAAGGAAGCACTAAATTGGTCGGTAGTACTGCTTCTTTCCCATAGACAAGGTTGAATGGGGAAGTACCTATAGAGGCCTTCTGCATTATTCTATCAGCCCATAGTGCGAATACTAAAGATTTGTGCCAGTTTTTATGATTTTGTTCGATAGTTCGCTTAATGATTTTGAGTAGATTTTTATTGGTAGATTCTGCCAGACCATTACCCTGGGGATAGTAGTTTGCAGAATATTTCAATTTAAATCCTATTTTGATAGCAAACTCAAACATGGCATTTCCAAAAAAATAAGATGCATTATAAAAAACAAGAGCATTAGGGACACCAAACCTGGTAATGATGAATTGGTCTATGAATTCTATAATTCCTTCAGAGTTTGTTGTCTTTAATGGAATTGCTTCAACCCACTTGGTAAAGTAATCAGTAGCAGTAAGGATATATTTGTGTTGTTTGGAGGATTGTGGAGTTATCTCTCCAATGATGTCTAGTCCCCATTGTTCAAAAGGTTGATTGATATTAACTGGTTGCAAAGGAAAAGTTGGTTTCCTTTGTCTTCCACTAGAGACATGACAACTTCGGAATTTCCTTACATACTCATGGGTATCTCTGAATAAGGTGGGCTAGTAATATCCAGCATGGCTGATTTTATGAGCTGTTGTGTCAGCTCCAAAATGTCCTCTAGCTGGTCCATCGTGTAATTCCTGCAAGACCTTTTGTGCTTCAGGTTTCTCCAGACATTTTAATAAAACTGAATCATAGTTTTGCCTAAAAATCACATCATCAATGATAACGAAGTTTTTCGACTTTAATCTAATAGCCCGTTTGTTTTTGTAAGAGAGATTAGGATGTGCATGTCCATTTTTCAAATAAAAGATTAAATCCGCATATTGAGATTTAGAATCGGTAATACTTATCTGGTCGATTTCTTCAATATGATCTGTATCACCTGATTCCAGAATGTTGGATGCTCCTGCTAATAACCTACAAAAACCTTGGCCTCTAACAATCTTTGCTGGCTTAATTTCCAAGTCATATTCTTGAAGTGTTGTAACCCAATTTTCCCTTTTTTCACCTAGTTCTCTTTGGATCAGTGATTGCCTTACTGAAGAAAAAGGAACTATTACTTTTGTATGGCCTTTTAGAAGAAAGGGCCTGTAGTGTTTGATGGCTTTATACACAGGAAAGGCTTGTTTTTCAACTTCAGTGTAATTTAGTTCTGCACCTTGAAAATTTGAACTGAAGAATGAAATCGGTGCTTCCAAGTTGTGATCGTTGATTTGAGTGAGTACCGCTGCATAAGATAAATCGGACGCGATAGTGTACAATGTGAAATGATTAGAAAAATTAGGAGTGTTTAAAGTGGGGGCATTGATTATTGATTGCTTGATTAAATAAAATGCTTCTTTTTCCATAGACCCCCATCTAAACACTGAATTTTTCTTAATCATGGTTTGTAATGGTAAAATGATATGAGAAAAATCAGGAACAAATCTTTTGACAAAGTTGATATGACCTAAAAATGATTGCATTGATTTTTTGTTATGAGGAAATCGGATTTCAGAAATTTCTTTAATCCTGTCGGGATCAATATAAATACCATCTTTGGAAACAATAAAGCCTTAGAGCTTTCCTTGATCTAGAGCAAAGAAGGATTTTTTAGGATTAACTGAAATACCATACCTTCTACAGCGTTCAAAGATTTGATTCAAATCATGTAAATGGTTAGATCTCTTTTTAGAAAATACAGTAATATCATCTAAGTAGACGGCTACTATCTTGTTGATCAATCCTTTGAAGGCTATATCCATTGTTCTTTGGAATGTAGGTCCTGCGTTAATAAGTCCAAAAGGCATTTTCTGATAGGCGTAGGTTCCCCATTTTGTTCTGAAAGTAGTTTTGAGTCTGTCATCAGGATGAACCAGAACTTGGTTGTATCCTGAAAAACCGTCTAGAAAGGACATTAGTTCAGAACCTGCTACTGAATGGAGTATTTGCTCCATGGTAGGTAATGGGAAATTATCCTTTTGACTGGCCTTAATCAGATTTCTGAAATCAATACAAATCCTAATGTCACCATTTTTCTTCCTAACAGGTACCATGTTGGAGACCCAATTTGAGTGCCGAATTGGAAAAATAATCTTTGCTTTTAAGAGTTTATTGAGTTCTGATTTTATCTGACTCTCTATGTTTGGATGTATTTTCCTTAATTTTTGTTGAACTGGTTTTTGTTCGTGTAGCATTGGAATGGTATGCTGTATGATAGATGTATCATATGTTTTTAAATCATCATAATTCCAAGTGAAGACATGTTTATTTTTTCTTAATAATCTAATAAATGTTGTCCTTTCATGTTCGGAAAGTCCTAATCCTAAATTGATATTTTGAGGATCCTACTCAGTACCAAGATTTATCAATTCAAACCTTATGGTATAACTTTGGATTTTTGAATTGGTTACATGTTTGAACCTGTCTTTAATGTCATAGAGATCTTCAAGTTTAACCACAGGTTTTGGTATGGAGTTTTCCTCATGCTTTTCTTTCATCTGAAGGTCATGATCATTTTCATCAATGATCTGATCATTGTAGGATTTGTCAGAAGTTAAGAAATGCACGATGTCTTCATCGTGGTTGAATACTCTCCAATTGGTGATATTGTCGAGGACTGATGGCCTAAAGATCAACTCTACCGAAAATCTATCTGGACTAAAATATTCAAAAGGCAGGAGTTTAGAAGCAACATTAGCCAACAGATCAACTGTTGCATTCTGGGATCTGGGGATAGGTGAAATATTGAATGATAAGAAATGAGATAAAATTTCCTAGACTAAAGACTGGTAGTGTTTGAGGTGATTAGAGAGACAATGGATTGTGCTTTGAATTGTTTTATCACAATCTCTAAATAGCCGAACACTTTTAAATATTGAACTTTCAAGCCGATAGCTTTGTATAATCCTTGGATCAAGGCTTCATACTCAGCTGTATTATTCGTGCATTCAAATTCTAATCTACAAGAAAGCATTGTTTTTTCTCCCTCAGGGCTGACTAAAATATGCCCTGCTCCTGATCCTTCATTATATTTTGAACCGTCAAAATATAAGGACCAAAATAAAGAATTATCAACATTTTTATTTACAAAATTCTCAGTAACATTAACACATCTAGAGCTGTCAGTTTGTGAAAAAATTTCGATTTGTGATGTGAATTTTTTTATCGAGAAAGGAGATGGCTGGGTAATATAATTGCCAAAGAATGATTCAGAAGAATAGTTTTCCAAAATGTTGTTGTTAAATGCAACCGGTTGATTCTCTTGTTCGAACTCTGTAACAGTATGTGTCATGTGTTTTTCCCAATTGATTTTTATTTGGTTTGGCTTTCCTTTGTAGGGCAGCCACATATGAGACCAATCGGTAGAAATATACCCGTGGAGTTTTTCAGACCAATCTCTGCTCAGGATTAAACCATAGAACTCAGGTATATCGGCGATTAAGATATCAATTCTTTGAACCACTCGTGGATCAGCTGATAACCTGATTGTAACAGAGTTTATTTCCCCTAAAACCTGGACTTTAGTTCTATCTAACTACACAATGTGAATTGAGGACTTCTGAGGTTCTATGTTCAGTTTAGAACAAACTAAAGCTGGCATTATATTGGATGATGCCCCACAGTCAATCAAGCAGTTATGTAGATTTCGATTGTAGATTTCGTACGTTAAGAGGAAAGGAGGGGAATGGGAATTTGATCTATCTCCAATTAGAATTGTATCAATTGCCTCAACTCTACCAGAAGGTGGTTGTCTTTAATCACTTGCAGCTTTAGTACTGGGGAGAGGCGAAGAAGGAACTGCATTAAGTTCTTTGAGAAGCAATTTTTGTTGATGTTTTAATTTGCTAAGTTCAAACATGGTGATGTTTGCCTTAGTCTTTTTCATATCATCAACAATATTATAGTCCATTGAATCTGATACTACCAATGTCTTAGATGATGAAGGTATATTGGAGGATGATGATTGATTTTGAGGTATTATTGCAGCTGGCTTCCTTGTGGGTACCTTTTCTTTTGTATTATTGGTACCTGCACTCCTTTTCTTTGAATTGGCCTGAACCGGTTCAGGAGTACTTTTGCTCCTGGTAGTCGTGGGAAAGGCTTCTTGTTCAACTTCGGTATCGGAGTTAGGCAGTATGAAGTCCCACATTCCATGGCATTCAACGACTTCCTCTTCTTCTAATTCATCGGACGGTGTAACTGTTTCTTCTTCTTCTTCTTCCTCAAGATCTGAATCTGCAAAGGATATAACATTTGGAGGCTTGGACTCAGGCTTCTTGAAATTCCTGTAAGGTTTCTTTGTTGAGGACTTTGCTACTTCCTTCTTAATTTCAACTATTTCATTTGACATGGTTTTGAGGACTTTTTGAAGGCCCTCCATATCGTATGGATCTTTGGTGATTTTCTTCTTTGAATTATCCTTGAAAGACACTTTTTTGGATTTTCTTTCCTCGAGAGCAACTTTCTTTTCCAAAGCGATTACACATTTTTCAACAGCGAGGGCTTCTTTCATGTTTTCAGCCAATGTAGGTTTTTTAGCCCTATCTACAAAAATGGCTATATTTAAGGGTAAGGCTGTAATGTACCACTCACTTCTAATTTGTTCACTTGGATTATCATCGGTAGGGATTTTGTTCAAGATTTTGTTAAATCAGGAGTTAAACTCCTTAATTGGTTCTCTTGATTCGATCCTTAGATTGGAAAGGTCATTGATGAGTGTAGCCAAGGACCTATTATCGTTGTATTTGGTAAGAAACTGCTCCTGAAAGATATTCCAACTGGTGATGGATCCAGAGGGCAAGGAAAAATACCAAGACCCTACTAATCCTTGTAATGTGTAGGGGAACAATCTAACTACAACATCTTCTTCTGTTACTCCTTTCAGATTAACTGACAACATGAAATTATTTATGTGTTCCTCAGCTAATGTTCCAGTGTCTGGATTAAACTTTGGTAACCATTTCTCAGGATAATCGGGTAACAGATGTAAAGGCGTAGGCATAGTGACTGCACCAGGACTTCTCCATGGTGTCTGAGCCATTTTGGGAGTACCAACGATTTCCTGTGGTGTTACAGGTGTTTGGGGAGGAGGTGGAAATGAAGATTGAAAAGATTGTGATGTTGAAGATGAAGCCCCTTGGTGAATAATAATATGTAATGGTGAAGTGGGTGTTTGACTTCGCAATGGTGATGATGAGATGGATGATGATGGAGGAAAGGTTTCACTACCAGAACCTTCAGTGTTCTTTTTAATCCTTTTCCTTTGGGGTAAAGGCAACTCAAGTGGTTCAATACCGAGTTTTATGCTTTGAAGTCTGGTAAGATGATGAGGTAGGCAGAATTGCGAAGTCTGTCTGCCCTGTGATACTTCAGATCTAGGAGGTGAAATAGAGAAGCCTTGAAGTTTCTGGATGATAGACTGAACTTCATGGGACTCCGGGCTTAAACGTTCTGAAGTATAATGAGGTTGAGTAATAGTAGTTGATCCTTCCTCTTCTCGTCTGGATACTGGTATTTCAGAGTGCAAACGAGAGGTCCGAGGAGAGGTGGAGGGTGATTTACTCTGTGAATGGTCTGTAGGTTTGGACTTACTCGCCATTCATAGTGGATGGCCCTCCTTCTAGCGCCAGAAATGTTGACGCCCCGAAAATCGTTACATCAACATCGGGGGATAACCCCCCAGTCTGGACCTTAATACAGCTCCTTTTCTGTTTGGGATGGTGGCTCCGACTGGATATACTGGGACCAGTTTCCCAATAGTGAATAAAAGGGGGTGAATGAATAATTGGTTTTCAAATAAGTGATAATAAATGGAGGATTTATTCTATGAACGAAAACGTAAATGACTATTTTATCCCGGGAAGCTTCTATTCTTTAAGTGCTATGTTTAATAATCTATGTTTGTTGATAGGCATATAGATGACACTATGCAATAAACAAAGACATTCATTTAAATGATAATTTCTTCGTTCAAATAGTTGAATGAAGTAATTGATAAAACAATATTACACTTTTCTTTTATATTACCGATACATGCATGATTGAAAGAATAACAAACTGTAAACATCCAATAGTGGAAAGCATAAAGTTTACTGTTAAAACACATTCATATATTCAATGATAGCATAAATGACCAAACAACAATTCACATAAAAGGAATAAATTCAGACATAGATAATAGTACCATATGAGCTGCGAATTATTCCCTACGCCAACCACAATTTGAATTCCTTCTTCCGATTCAGAAATACTTTCAAATAAAGGCAATAGTGCACATTCACATCAAAGCTTCATTATCAAAATTTGGAAAGATTGGTCCAGTCTTCATAAAAGAATATGCCGGAAGTACAATAGTGCAACTTCAAGCTTAAGTCATATACAAAAACTTATGACCCTTTCTAAATACATGAAAGGGTCTATAAATACTAAACTAAGCTAACAAACTACAAAATTAAAATGCTACTAAATTGGTATAATCTGATCATAAAATATCTCCCCACAATGATATGGAAATCGGCAGCGATGATTCATTCTTCTGGTTGTTTGCCCTTTGTCTTGAATTGGCATATTTCCAGCATTGGCTCCACCTCTTGAGGGCAGCTGAGTCGAGAATTGATTTGAGCAGCATAGGTGGCATCATGTATCGCAGGAATGATACACCCGATTGCATCCGTCAGGCATTTGAGGGCAGCTATCTGTCTGTATGGTTTAATTAGGAACAACCAATAGGTGTCCCAAGTTAAACTTTTAATCCCTGAGATCAATCTCCCATTCTTTTCAAGCTCTTGGTTACATGACTGCTCCAATGTTTTGGCCGACAATAGTTTACCTGGTTTACATTGAGAAATCATGTTAGATAAATATAGACTGTTATTGATCAAGTCAATTAAATTACTCGTAGATAACTTGCATCGGGAAATAGCTCTCTCTGCTTTCATTAATTGGGACTGCCATTCTGTGAATAGGATTTCCTTATGGGATTCTAAGATTTCGGGCAAGTTTGTTGCCTTTCCCTCATTGGAGTCCTACCATGTAAGAAAGTTTGTCAAAGTGTCTTCGGCTTGCTCTAAATCCTGCTTGGCATCAACTGATTTGTCTATTAGAGACGTTGTTATGTCGCACAGAGGTTCAACTTGGGGGATTTCATGACATAACAATATTATTTGTGTTATTAATGCCTTGTTAATTTGCATTGCCTCTGCTCTGAACTCAGCAGGCTGGGGAAGACTCTTGAACCTTTCTACTTAAGCTGATAATTGAGCAATTTTCTCATCTTTTGTCTTTGCCGTTTGTTCATTCATCGCCTTCAACTTTGATAATGCCTCGGATAGTTCTTTCTATTTCTGAATTGCTCCCAAATCAATCCTCTGCTTCTCTTCATGGAACTGTTTTATTAGCTGGTTGTTTAATTTTTGTTGTGTGGACAGTTGTTGTTGTAGCTGTTCTGACTTTTGCTGCTCTTCTGATAGCTGCGCTTGCAATGAAGCGATCACTTGATCCTTTTCCTTCAACAAATTGCTTACCTCTGATGCCTTACCCATGGTGGCGGCCGAATAGGCACCGGCATACTAAGATAACTTGGTTAGGTCACCGGAGGGGTGAAATTCTCCTCTCCATACCATAGTTGCTGTTATGTTTTGTTCAGGGAATAGAGAAGGTTGATCAATCCTTCTTCTCTTCTGCTGTCAATTTATCACAGCTCTGTGTTTCGGGCTATAGAAAACATCTAGTGGAGGAATGTCCTCTACTTGCAAAACAATTTGATCGGAGGTGTTCTTTGGGATTATTTCTACTACTGTACTTAAGGGTGGACCACTGGTTCCTTTGTTTGGAACCTCCTTTGATGTTGTATCTTGTGTATCGGCAGCTTTGGATGTCTCGCCGTCCGTTGAGGTCTCAAGATTTCCTATAAATGTATTGAATTGTTGCCATTCTTCAAGCAATCTTGGATCCACTTGAGTATCCACATTTATTTCTTTGTTGCTCTGCTCCTGCTGCCTTTTCTATTCTTCTTCCCTTATTCTCTCTTGTTGCTTCTTTTCTGCCTCCTCTCCTTATTTTTTTTTTAGTTCCTCCTGCTCTCTTCTCTGAACTACTTCATAGATTGCGGATGTAGCAGGAGCTTCATTAGTAAGTTGTTGCTCAGGATCGCTTGACTGAATCATCGGGGTAGTAGCTAACAAATCTAGAGGCAGAGTTTGCAACCTCTGTTCTCTAAGTTTGTTAAATTCTACCAACCCGTCGTCGCGATATCTCATCCTGGCTAGCTGTTGTACTTGGAAGATTGACTCAGTGGAGGAGAATAGGTCATCAAACTCATCTTCCTTGTGCTCAAATTTAATGAGCTTGGCTTGATCCAGGGCATTGTAGATGACTTTCTTTGGGTCAAAATGTCTATTAGGCAAAGTGGCGAGAGTTAGGATGTTTATTTTTTCCACCTCTTTCTCTGCATGTTTATAATCATGCAGAGTATAGATGCCAAACCTAAGAGGAAAAGGATGCCAAACTTTCTTCTTTGAATTTCTGAGAGTTTTCGTGGCTGACGTAGTTGTAAGCTGATATGCTATTTCGCAAGCTAATAACTTGTCTGGTATGTACAAGGGGAGGACATGAGGTCTGGCCTGACTGCCGAAAATTCTTACATAGGTGAATTTTTCTTCTCCAAACTAGGTTCCTAGGGCTGTCAAGTCAATCTCAGCCTGAGAGGAGATCTTAGGGGCAGGTTT
>APFE031184496.1:84969-98529 GCA_000404065.3 Pinus taeda | reverse complement strand
CCTGACTGCTAAAAACTCTTACATAGGTGAATTTGTCTTCTCTGAACCAGGTTCCTAGGGCTGTCAAGTCAATCTCAGCCTGAGAGGAGATCTTAGGGGCAGGTTTATCAAAAATTGCATAGTAAAGAGGTAGCATAAATCCATTGCAGACTTGGTATAAATGGTGTTTATAATGAGCTTTCCATAATTTCTGGTGGTAAAAATGACTAGGCATAGGGTCCTGTGGAGTCCATCTCCACCCTAATACAGGAAACCCAGAATTGAAACAAATGGTATCCAAAATGTAGGCACTAAAATAAAATGGAGGGATGAACCTATCAGTAGCACGGGATTTGTTTCTGAACTCAAGAATAGTCGTAGCTAATTTATCCTATAATATAGTCCCCCAATCCATTATCTCACTATTACATGCCGCTTCCATTAAAGGTACCATTTCTATGGAAAACTTGGAAGAATCATGCAATCCCCATAGTCGACACATCATGACTCCAGCACAACAATAAGGAGAGCATAAGGAGTCGACAGAGTACTTACCCGAAGACTCATGTTTGTGTTTCGCCAGGTTCTGTCTCCATTCTCGTATGGGCACTAACTCGGTCTCAATCTCATCTCAAAATTTTTCCAGAAATGCTTTATTGTATTTCTTCTCTGGCTCGGGCAAGTGGTACATTCGTCTGAAATCGTTGGGCTGAAATGAACCAAATATTCTTCCATCGACAGTGTAGAATGTTCTGTCTGTAATTGGAATTGCCTCGATTGCCCATCTCACTACATTCGTATACGGAAGAATTTGTTCTCGAGCTGCTATCCTATGCAGGTAGGAATCAGCCAAATCCTTTAAAGTAGCATCAGATTTTCGGCTTGAACCTGCTGAAGCTTGTATCGATGTTTGCTGAGGGTCCTCGGCTTCTACCAAGTTGTAAATACTTTACCAAGTAGTGCTGCCAAGGCCGAGACATGTGGTATCTGAGATTAATCCCTTCTTGCTTAGGCTTAGATCGGTGGCATGCTGCCCTGTTATCATAGGAGCCGAAGGCATTCTAGACTTCATAGATTTCTTTCCCATCATTACTGTGGAAAAACCTTGTGCAATAGAAAGATAGACGTAATGCAGAGGATAGATAGCTAAAACCAAATATGAGGAAATTATGTCAATCAATGGGAAATGGATGATTTATCATAAGGCTCCCGCGGATGCAATCTTTGAAAGGATTTAGGCATGACTGCTCATTAATTGGCCGTTAAAACGTGTCAATCATTTAATTGCTTGTTATATCCTTTATTTTCCGAATAATGGTTTAAGCGTGGATTTGATTTTTTGGCGGTTGGATGCGAGCGAATCTCTATCGGGAAGAGAAAAGGCTTTCAATGATAATTAATATATAATATGGCGAAATCATATTGATCCTTTTCGAAAATCGCGCTTTGGTCTCATCGCAATCGGCAATCGGAGGAAGGCTTGGGTAATTTCCTTTGAGTCTTGTGGAATCCCCGATCGCCGATAGTGATATCGCTAGACTCACATCGGGAGTTTGAATGAGGAGGGTTTGTTATGTTCGCGTCGCATTCCCCAATCACCGATTGTGATATCGCATCGGAGCAAAGGGGAGGGGCCTTTTATTATTTGTTTTCCCGATATCCATCGGCTATTCGACTTTTATCGCATCGGGGAAAATCAATGGGTCAATGGTTATGTATCCTTTGTTGTTGCGATATGCGATCTTGTGATCACTTTATCGCGATAATAAATAATTATTCATTCTACTTTTAAGACCACTTATTTCAAAAGGTTTTAAAATGTTTTGATTATTTCCAAACCTTTAGAAGAGTGATGGATCAATACCAATTTAATCTAAAAGGGACCCATTTCAAATTATAATTTTCTAAAGTAAGATTTTTTGAAATGGGGGGTTGTTGTATAGCACAACAGGCAGAAAGGGGGCCAACCCCCTAACCATAACCATATGACTTGGGCTCGAAAACCACAGGCTAAACTAGCAGATAAACTCTAGACCTGGTGGTTAAGGTCAGTTACATGTTCAAATGTGCCATTACCACCAACAATTACGGTCAGTTTGGTGGAGTTCGCCATTTTAGGCGCGGTTGCCAAAATTAGCAGCCTCAACTCCAGTTAAGCCAAGTTTAGTGGAGTTTCTTTAGTGGAGACATGAGAAAACTTCTGGAGGTCATAACTTTGGCTAGGGAGATCCTTTTGGAGTTATTTTGTTTTTTGATTTTGGGTATTCTAAGCATTCTATAGCCAATGGTATAGGTTTCAGGGCCAACATATCTCATCTTCAAGTGTTTTTTCAGTAAAGAAGCTTGGAGAGCCATTAGGGCCTAGGGAGTGTTGGAGCTGTATTAGGCTATGGTTAACCATTGGAGGTGAAACAACAACCATTCTTGACTGTTTTTTGTGTTTTGAACTCATTTTCACAGCTTATTTTTCCTATTTGGGCTTTCTTATCACTTTATAACCAATTTGATCATCTAATAAGAGCAAGGACATGCCCATTTGGGAGCCTTGGACCTGACAGATGTAGCCCAGTAGGGGTGAACTGCCTTATCAGCTGTTGTGTTATATTATGGGATTTTATCTTGCTGTGTTTTTTAGATTTGATATGCTAAACAATAAATTGAAATAATACTCCTTCACACATAAGACTTAGAAAGTTATCAAAAACACTTTGTTTCAATTGCAACACATGAGTAACAATTTACACATATAATTTAATGGAAATGAATACCTTGAACAACAAATACAAGTAGTTTCATTTTTAGATCAGTGCGCAAGGCGAATCTGGTTGTATTAGTGGAAGACATTAATAAAGATAAGCTGTTTCTAAAATATCATGGACCTATTGTGTTCTAGTTTATGCATTTGTTATATGAGTTTATATCTTTAAAGAATTATGATTTCATGCACTAGGTTTTATTGTTAAATGTTTTCTTAAAGACTATAACAAGAAGATCAGATCTGTAACAATTCCCTTAACAAGAAAGTACAACAACGCGGATCTACGAAAAAGTCCGATAACAGTACAGAGTGGTGCAAGGCCGTTGAACAGTTCGCCACCCCTCCAAACCACATCAAGACATACCAAGGGTGCAAAAACCTAGTTCCAAGACCCTCCCTTGCTACCTCGAGTGAGACCTCAGTCCACGCTCCACGGGCTGTTGCTGAAAGGGTTGGTAGCTACGAGATTTTCTTGGCTAATAACTCTTCCGAACTTGGGTTAGGGCCCCATAAGCCAATAGTTGTGTTTTGATAAATTACAAGAAATGTAATTGTATTGGAAGAAACATTAATAAAAAGTTCTTCATTTATGGCACTGATTCCCATGCTTAATCATAATGGTTATATTGGTTTTATGGTATTTTCACTATATTTGTATGTGTGCTTTCATATAGGCAATAAGTTATGGACTAGTTTGTAGTCATTGCATGTATGTTTGCTTTCAAATATATGCTTTCTTATTTGATGCCATTTCGGTAACCTATTGTGAGATAATTTATAATTAACCTCTGGGATGTTCCTGTTTATGTATGTCTGAGGAAGTTTTGGCTCACTGATCCTTCTCGTGAAACACTTCTTCTTATGGTTGTTGTGACTTTATTGTACCTCTTTCTTCAATTTGTCAATCTTGGGTTGATCTTATCCTGTTGTCCAAGCATTTCATTCTTTCCCTCACTCTGCCATATTTTCATTTGATAGCCAGGAGTGAAAACCAGTATGATGGTAATCATGCCTACATACTATATGGGGCTCCTAAGCCAAACAGTGTGAAGTCTAATTCAGACTTCAAATTGGGGAGACACCCTAGCTGTTGATGGCATCCAACATCATCAACATAATATTGTATCAATATGTGTTTATAAAGCTCCAATAAGCAGTATGTTTGTCATTGTAAATATTTCATCGAGGTGTGTTTATCATCCTCCAATATGTAATATGTTTGTCATGTTTTAAACAATTTTGTCTCATCATAAGGGTCATAGAACACTGAGGGCAGTGTTCCCCTAAGGGGGGGGGAGTTGTAATAGCCCCAAGTTAAAATTTTATGTAATAAATGGGCATTATAAAATTAAAAATCAAACCAATGTCATGGGACACGTATTCCAAGCTAAATGAAGTGAAAAACATTACATTGGGAATCACTTATGGTTAATTATATATTTATTGGCTATGGAAATTATCAATGGCATTGGCAAGATGCAAATGGAAATAAACGGAAAATTACTTATTATAGGCTAGCAAAGACATGTGGAAAAGTGAAAAATAAATAAAAGAAAATGAAAGAAATTTCACTTCAGCAAATGGGGAAGAGGAAGATACAAGAAAGGAGAAAAATAGTAAAATAATATGCATGCAAAGGGAAAATGAAGAAAAAGGAAAAATAAAAGAAAATAAATTGGAGAGAGAACATTCTAGCATTCTCTTGGAGGATTAACTTGTGGGAAAAGAGCAAGAGAGAAAACTACAGCAAGGGGAGAGAAAAGGAGAGAGCACGAGGGCAATACTTGGGCATAAAGAAGAACAATAAAGGAAATCAAGGAGGGTAAGAGCAATATTGGATCAATAAAAATCAAGGGCATAAATCAAGGAAGGAAAAGAGCAACCACCTAGAGGATTTTGTAGGTGACAATGTGTATGTTGGATTATCTTGCTAGGATTTGAATGCATGGTTCATGCATTTCTTTATTGCTCATTTTTCTATCATTGGCATGTGGATTTACCTAGATTGATAGTTATGTACAACATTTCCTATACCATTTCTTGGGTAGCCATGATGTAGTGGGTTCCCTGTTTGGTTGAGCTTTGAATTGCTGGTAGATTTTGGATCCTAGTTGAGGTGGTATCAGGAAAATGCTAAGGGTTGAGGGTGGATATGATTATATCTAGGAATCTCTTGACAGGTGGGTGGAGATAGGAAAATTCCTCTAGTTATGGTGAAGAAATCCTAAAGCATCCAAGCTTGTATTGGTTTTGGTGATTTCTGGATAGGCTTAGGTGAAATCACTGTGTCTTGAGGGTGGAGGTGGTTTAATATTTGGGTTCCATGTTTGGTTATATATTGGTTTATTGCATGTGATCCCACATTCATGCTTAGAATATGGGACGGGGGTGATTGGGCCAAAAGAAAGATTTGGTTCAACCCAATTGATGGTTGGGTAGTACGTGGAAGTCCCTGAATTGGTTGGCACTATGCATATGTTATTACGTGTTATTATTTAGTGATACCAATGAGAACAAGTTCTATATTAATGTGTGATTATGTTACTAGTTTGTCATAGTTTCATTTTGGTTAAATGTTGGTTAAATGCATGGTATGTTTCTCATGATGCGAAGAGCTATTGCTATAGATCTTTCTCATGGTTGATAGGCTCTTAAATGTTTTATATGGATGCATGTGCTAATCTTTATTGTTACAAATAAGCACGTGATGGTATCAAACCTTCTAGATGAACATATGAAGAACTAAAGAAACAATGAACAAATTATGCATTCATGACCTAAAAATACTATGTTTACAAAGTATTGTCTAAATGATTCACATGTGTTGTAAAAGTTTTGAACAATAATAGAGCCTAGAACAAGGCATATATACAAACAAATATTATTAATAGATTTCTAGTGAATTATGGGTAGTTGGCCTATAGACAAGCCTTAAAAATCCATAATATAGTTCATGGCCGCATGCACAGGAAGAGGAAATTTCATCCACAACCGCACGGAAGATGAGTTAAGTGTGTGACTAGAGCCCGCTGGCCACATTGAAAATAATACATTCATTCAACTCAGATCTAAAGTTTGGTTGAAAGTGGCTCCTGCTCAAAGAAGAGGTCATGGAAATTTTTTGACATCTAGGTGCTCATGTGTCTATGGGTGATGCAGTAAGGTTTTACAAGTGGACCCCATTTCTATAACTAAATATTAGAGGTTGGATCATGCATAGCAATTCTCAGCTGATGTTTACCCTGGGGAGCTTGTAAAAGTGGGTAAATGTGGGTGAGGTGTTACATCATTATTCAATGGATGAATTAATTTAAAAAGAAAATTTACTATTGTTTATTATTTTTGTAATTCTATGACTTTGCAATGCAAAACTTGTTTTTTGATAATAATTTTTTTTTATGGTACTATGAGTATGATTAATTTGATTAAAAAAATTATTTGAGTGATTAGGATGGTCCCTACACATATAAATACCTTGTAATCAATAACCATATCAATCTAAACTAGAATTATAACATTGAAAAATGAATAAATGGAGGATGAAAATCTTATTATGGACTTGAAGGCAATTTTAAATTAACAAATCTTTCAATATCGGATAAAAGACTCCTATTGAAGACTCCTTTCACCCCTATTGTTTTGTATGGATGTGAGGTTTAGAGATGCAATATATTGATACAGTTGTGGAGGAAGGTATAATAGATCTAAAATAATTTCATAATCTATTTCATTAATAATGAAGGAATTACACCTTATCCTATTATCCTCATCAAAGAAAGTCTCTCCCCCATTGAAAGCATGGTTATGACTAGGTATCTTATGTACGTGAAGAGGTTAAACAACATGGAAGGCAAGAGGTTTTCTAAAAAAAATTCTAAGTATAGCCAAAACAACACTAAGCTCAAGCATAGATGGCATAAGGATGCCTAGTATTGGCTAAACCATTGGTGAATAAAGGAGATTATTTTGCAGAATAATAATAGTAAAAATATTATTTCAACAAAATTTAAGGAGAAATTGTGGGGTGATAAAGCGTTAAAAGGAAAAAATAAACTAAGATATTATAAGGAGGTGATCAACCCAAACCTCGAAAAACAAAATTATATATGTGCCTTGATTATGTAAATAATAAAATAAACATTTCTAAGATAAGAAAAAATTCTCATGAGCTCCATGGTGAAACTGGCCATTGATCAATTCCAAAAACACAATGAGATGAAATATTTTTGTCACCTTTGTGACAATAAGAGGGTTGAAGATGTAAATAAAATTTCCTTAGATTGTCTAGCTTGTATTCATATTAAATATAAATTTCAAAATACTTTTCACTCTACCAACTTTCTTGATCGCTTAGCTCAACAAAACTATGTTGACCTTTGAACAGATCTCTTACTTTCTCAACATAGAAATAAAATACTAAATATTATGAGTAATCACTTACCTTCTTAAGGTTTGATAGAACATATTCAGTCTTAATTTATCCTAGTCATCATCATCATCCATTTTTTTAATTCATCATTTTATTTAATAAGGATAAGAGACTATGAAACTAATCTCTATTTAACCTACAACAAAAATATGATAAGTATATTTGTATTTATAACAATAATATTTATATATATTGGTTTTTAGTTTAAAAATTTAAAAGAAAACAACTTACATAGCTTGAGTAAAATAATTTTTTGATTTTAACATAGAAAAATATCTTTCTAAAAGCATCTCACCATAACCACTCTTTCATTGTCTTTCTATCTTATGCATAATCCACTACCCATAACAACTTATTTCTTTTGATTTAATGCTTGGATGAAGAAGTATCAACACTTGAGACACTTAATCACCAGATGGATTCCCTCCATACACGTGGTTAAGAAGGGCTCAATCATTATATCGAGGAAAAGGAATGATCTACTATTTATATTTGATTTAATATCGGTTAAATCAACCCCAATCTCATTCAACCTCTTCCCCCACCCCCCACACACATATTAAATATTATTATAGATATAATAAGGTTCTTTTGAAGAATGATAAGTTTTAATATAGGATAGTGTTTGTGAGCCATATGGAGATGTAGGCCCCATGTGTTATTTCACATTATTGTATGGAATTATGTGTCATAATTAAGGAAAAAACTATAGAAGGAACCTCAAAGGAGGGTAGAATTAATGAGCATAAGCCAAGTCTAAAGATAGAGATTATGGTGGAAATGAAATGATTTGTATTTCAAGAGGTTTCCTTGAGATTAGTACTTTTTCATCATTCATACAACTCCCTTTGTTATCTCATTATTTACAGTGCTGGAAGAAAACAATGGGGAAGGGGGTCTCCTTGATGTGAAGTCTCAATTAGACCCCACACCATTTGGAGTAGGAGGAACAGTCATAATATCACTGGTTTCCAAATTGGTGGTCTCAAAGATATGCCTTGGCTGCAATGAACACATAAGATGACATATGCATGGATTTGGTGATAGTAAGTATATGAACTTTGTGAGATACCAAATGTAATGTATGGAAGGTTTGTTCACATCAAAAGAAAATAGGTGAACCCCTTGGAAGAAAGCAATAGTACTAAATTAGAAGAGAAACACTAGCAATATAAAGAAAAATTAGTTAACTTGCAAAAAATTTCATAAGATAACAATGAACGTGCTAACATAAACAACACACATTCAACAAGATACGTACTAAAGAAAATGAACTAGTTCATTAAAATTAGTGTAAATGAAACAACATACATCATAACATATAAAGAATAGTCTTACAAAATTCATGACATATTCATGAAGGCGTGTTGGCTCTCAAAGCTTCTTATTATTAATTGAAATTTCCAAGCATACAATTACATTGATAGGACACTAGCCCCAATAATGGGACATGAATCCAACACTTCACCAAAGAATGATACTCTTCCTATGCTAGACTAGATAAGCCAAGGCTCCAAATTTATGGTTCCACACACTTTGCTTGACTTATCAGGGTTATTTATAACAAATGAGATGACTCTTCATGTCCCTTGGTGACCTTTGAACTTCCCTCAAGGCTCTTGGACTTCCTTTGTCTTTACTATAACTAATGACTCTTCACATTTCACATTTAACTCTTGGACTTCCACTTACATCTACACTTTGTTATTTTTAAATACAATAAGAAAAAACTCCATGTAGGAAAAAAATGGCTAGAACCTAATAAGACAAACTAAATATATTAAGCTTGACTTTGTGGAAACTCTAGCTCAGCTAATTCAACCTCTAATTTTGTAGTGACATAATGATTGCAAGTTTTGTATTGTGTGATTATCTCCTCAAACTTTTCTGGAAGGTTAGGATGATATCAGACTCCGGCCTCCATAGCATCTGGATAAATGGTTTTGGAGCCTCTTTATACCTCATTTCGCAACAAGAATAGATTCATACTAACCTTAGCAAGTCCATCTATATTCCTTTGCATGTTCTGTCTATTAATCTCCAAGTCCTTCTTGGTTTTCACCTGCTTCAGAATATCCAAACACTCTTAGATTTCTTGCTTGATGATGTTTCTACCCTTTTCCTATGCAAATGGTCCAAATGAATGGATCTCGTATGTTTTAAATAAAGAATCCAAACTATTGTAGAACCGTGCATAGGCAGCTATTGTGTTGGCTACAAATGTGGTGAGTGGTTTGTGACTTTGAATGAGAATTCTAACCTTGGCCTTATCCCATTATTCTCCTTGCCTTGTCTTCCTAGCCAACTCTATAGGTGCATCCCTATACTTACCACCCCATTCTTGGATCAGGCTATGTTTAGTCAATTTAGTGTACTAAATTGCTTGCATGAATTATCAACCAAGGTTTGTAGACTGATGAAGTGTGATGCACTATATGTGCTTAGTTAACTTTTCCCTTACTTCATTGTTTTGTATTTTTATGTTTGTTTTGGGGGTTTTTGTTCTTTGATGTCTAAGAATATAAAATATATGAGAGATTTACATGGATCCAGTGAGTTTTTAAAGGAAGGATAGGTTCCTAAGTTAGTCTAATCTCCTAAAAATGGAGGAAGAATCATTAGAGAAACAAAGCATCTACCTTATCTACCATTTAGTCCTAATCCATGGATCTAATTCTTAAAACCAAAAGTAATATTGATGCAAAAGGTAATTCAATAATTGTATTCATTTAGCCATTCAACCATTCAATTTTGGAACATGATAGAATCAATCTCCTTGAAATGATTTTTTGGAATGTCAAGTGATGCAACTAAGTAATGACCTGAAAATAGAAAAGAAAAGATGACAGATTGTAAAACTGACAATATGTTGAGTAAGCTTAATCACTGCATGAATTAGATATTCAACCAATTAAGTTAGAATTGTAATTATTTCGAAATTGTTTTGAGAACATTTATTAATATAGATAATTGACAGTTCTATGCTAAGAAAATGAGTAATCGAAATAGTAAGAAGTCTTATTCTCATTTCTTAATTCTTTTCATTCATTCATTTCTCATACAATATCTCAAAATAATAAGACTTGCACATTTGTGATTTTTATCCTTACATTATTGGTTACAAACTGAAATGAAACAAAACTAGAGAAAATGGATTTGCAGAAAATGGAGTAGTAGAAATTAAAATGAAAACAACAAGTGAAAAACCTGCTTCAGTGTAGGGGCCCTCTGCAATTGATGTGGCTGGATGACAGCTAATTAAATATGCACTTTTAAACCACCATTGGTGAAACAAAGTTTGTATTATCGACAAAACAAAGTCTGAACAAAGTTTTTAACAAAAAGCCTGTAATCCCTACTAGCTTCTAACTACTTTTTGGTCTCATTTAACCAATATTTATAGAAAAACAACATAACTGTCTAAGAGAAAATCTTTTTATAGGTGGCTTGATCTAAACCTATCATGACTGTTTATAGAAAGACATGCTACAAATGGCTTAATTATAATTGTAATGAGACTATTAAACTTTTGAACAGCTATAGGTGGCCTGATCTGCAGTAACTCCTCAACTTCTGATCAGCTACAAGTGGCTTAATCTACATTAACTCTTCAACATAATGTTAGACTCTTGATTAACTATGGAATATCAAGAGTCCTACTGCTACTAGATAACATATTTGACTCCATATTTGACCATGACTTTAGGCATGCTTTTCTGTCGATCTGGATAGAGTGAGTAGGATAGAATCCATGTAGAGATTATTCTGGAGATGCCCATGTCGCTCAGTTCTTCATTTGACACCTGTAACTTACCAAACCATGAGAGTAGCTACGGAACCCACAGTTAGCTACAAAATAGGTTGCGTTCTATAGCTAATTTGCAAAAATCTATTAAAATAGCAATAATATGAAAATATAATATTGTGATCATTTTAATGCTTTCCTAAGACAAAATCTAGAATTTATCATTGATTGGATCTGTAGTCTTGTGAGAAATCAAGAGAAAAAGGTGAGAACAAATGTCAAGGGAAAGGTAATTCTGAGGTTCAACATACCCCCACTGCAAAATCATTGCATGTCCTCGTGCAATTTGTGATTTCTTCTTTTCTAATGCATTTGCTCAAACACTTCTGCTAGTACATCCAATTTTCTTCTTCTGCTCTTCTTTGAAGTGACTGTCATTCTGGGTTTCCTCATAAGAAGCCTGTATTTAAGGTTGATGATTGTTTTGTTTAGACTTCTATTCTTTCTTTTCAACTTTGTATTTTTCTTATCCCACAGTCCTAGATGCAGAATGGTATTATCATGAATAGACTTGTACAATTTACTTTGTTCCCTCAAGGTTTAATTCTCCTTTTTGATATTCTTGTTCAATATCTCTAATTCATAAATTTCCTATTTGAGAGATTCAATTAGAGGTTCTTGTGGATTGACAGAGGGTTCTGGATTTGTTGAGGCACTTTATTTTCCATTGATTCTATATAATCATATATTTGTTGTTGTATTGGGGCTATGCCTGGAGATCTTTTGCTTGGGCTACCTTCAAAATGATGGTCGGCATAATTTTGAGGACTGTGTGCAGAAGAGATGTTATCAGGAGAAGTTTCCGGGGTTTCCTCTTCCAAGTTTATGAGCTCTGTCCCTTTTGACGTTGTTTTCTTTGCCAACCCTAGGAGTCTAAAGCTTCTTCTAGGTTGTAGATGACTTACATTCTCTTTCTCTGTGATCTTTTTCTCTTTTCTTATCTTTCCTCTTGCTTTGATTTGTTTCCCGATTTCTATCAATTCTTCATATATTAATTTTTCACCATCTTTCTGCGATGAAGACTCGAGTTTGTCTTTAATGGTTATACCAATATTATTTCTTCCGCTTTTTCTGACACTATCTTCTTTGGGTGACTCTGGTGCTTCTTGAAAATGATTTATAATGAGGAAATCCTCCCAGGTATCTCCTATGCTTTTTAAATGAAACTCAATCAGTATCTTTATCAACCCATGATGGTACATGGTTGTGTATATGAACTCTATTTTCTTATGCACATTTGAGTCCATCCTTATTAAACTATTTAGTAGGAAGAAAGGAA
Organism: Pinus taeda; assembly: GCA_000404065.3. Taxonomy (NCBI): domain Eukaryota; kingdom Viridiplantae; phylum Streptophyta; class Pinopsida; order Pinales; family Pinaceae; genus Pinus; species Pinus taeda. Next base: position 86,279 of record APFE031184496.1, on the reverse strand, counting down.
GATTGATTTCTCCATTTTCTAGGAACTTCATAAATAAACATATATGGTAGAAACACATGCACCCGAATCTCCCCTCACCAGTGATAAATTTATGTAATATCAAAAGCATGCTCCTCCATTTACTTTTAACAGCTGAAATGGGAATTCCTTTTCTAAAAATAGAGACATCCATACATGGGTTCCTGAGGATTAATTTCCATTATTCACTGTGGAATTCCTTGTTTTTGAACCATCTTTCACCATATCTTGGAAGTTATGTAGCCTCTGTTATGAACAATTTTGCTACTGCAAACTTAATATCTCCAATTTCTACCTCTATACTATCAAAAGATATAGCAAAATATTTTGTGATCTCTTTGTGAAAACCATCAAATTGTTCGATGAATTTGAGACATCCAGCCTTTTGCAACATTTCCTTGAGCTATGGTATCCTTCCATATACTTTGCTCCTACCGGTTTTGACCTAACAATGAGTCCCATGCCTTCTGTTTCACGAAATTCCTTAACCTTCATAATTACCCTTCCTAGTTTATGAAATAGATTTACTGTGAGTGTGGTGAAAAGAACTGCGAGTTTGTGTGAAATAAGTAGATGGTAAGGGTTTTACAGAGACGTCCACAAATATGTCACGTGGTAGTCATGACTGTTAAAACAATGAGGGAGTCAATTATGGACCGTTATGTGATAGAAGAAAGATGGTGTGGTCGATATGTAGTACGATAGGGATGGGAATCAAATCAAATGATGATTTGTCATGGAGACATATGAATGTCCATATTATACATATTCTATGTTCTAACCTTGTTATTTTAAAATAAACTTTTGTACTTTTACCTCTTAGAACTTAACCTTCTTGTTTGTTGTTTTTCTTTGATGTTGATATGCAGATACCCTTCTTAGCATATCAGTCTTCAAAAAAATATTCTTCAATTCCCTGCAGTCAACATTTATTTGGAACTGAGTTGCGAAATGGAATTATGGTTGCAGAATCAAACTAACTATGGAATGGAGTTAGCTGCAGAACATGACAAAGATGAAATATGGCTATGGAACATGGATGCGAAAAATTAAAATTAAAATTGAGCGTAATGAAAGGAAAATGGTATATAACAGTGAAAGGGAATGAGAGTGAAGTGAGATGAATACGAAATGAAATGAATTTGTAGATTAGGCACTACAAATGAATGTAGTTTTATGTCACTACATATTACAGAAAGAAAATAGGAAATATAGGATGTTAGAAATCTCTGATTTTCACCCTGTATTTCCTGTACAAGTAAGCCAATGAACAATTGGTTTTCAGACATATA